>JACERP010001931.1:0-13213 GCA_014080715.1 Scenedesmus sp. NREL 46B-D3 | reverse complement strand
AAAATCCCCTCCTTCAGAAGGGCAGCTCTGCCCCGTGGGCTTGCTGCCAGTGATGCAGCCACAGCTGCTGCAGTGCCTGCATCTCTGGCAGCATCCCGCAGTGCCATCTGCCGCAGCCCCCTTGCCAGGTCATCAGCGGCAGCACCGTGCAGCGCCCCCAGGGCTGCCAAACCCGCTGCTGCATCATCCCAGGCCCAGTCTGTGGCGGCTGCTGGGGCTGCAGCAGGTGCTGCGGGTGCTGGGCTGCTGCGCAGGACATCTAGCAGCTCTGTCACCACATGACCTGCTACAGCCGCTTCTCTGCATGGCAAGCAGCACAGCACAGAGGACGACACTGCCTTGGCTGTCATGGTTGTGGGCTGCAACAAGCATTTGACGCTGCGCCAGGTGCCGTTCCGAGACAGGAGGGCAGGCTTGTTGCAATCCAGGCACGCAGCACGCCGCCCTGCCCGGCTCACCTGTCAGCTGCAGCAGAAGGCCTGCGCAGCAGCTGGCCCAGTGCGGCAGCAGCTGGCAGCCGCACCCCATGCTCCCTCACTGCCAGTGCTGCCAGCAGCACTGGCACAGCACCAGGCAGCAGCTCACTGCAGCTGCTGTTGAGGCCACTGCCCTTGGGCTGCTGCTGGCCGTGGTGGCAGCCGGCTTCCCTGCTGCCATCCCTGGCAGCACCACATGCAGCTGGCTTGGCGGGAGCAGGCGCTGCAGTGCCTGCCAACCCAGCGTTGTTGCTGCCGCCAGGGGGTACCGCACTACCGCTGCTCCTCAGCAGCCCATGCTAGCAGCTGCCGCAGCATGCCCGGCAGCCTCCAGGCACGAGCTGCTGGCAGTGCTGCTGCTGGTGCTGCTGCACTGCTGCAGCAGCTTCAGGCAGGCGAGCTGTGCGCCAGCAGTGGCCAGGTGGCTGGTGCTGCTGGGGATGCACCTGCAGCCAGCAGTCAGGTAATTGATGCAGTTGCGCAACATGAATGCGGTGAGAAAAGCCAGCGCAACAGCTTACTCTGGCCGCATGGCGGGTGGTGACTTCTCCACCCGACCAGTCCGGCATGGCATCCACATGCATGCTGCTGCGGCTCTCCTGCTCACTGCAATGTCCATCAGTGCTGCAGCAGCATTGGCTGCCACAGCTGGGTTGCTGGGCTGCAGGCATGACACCAGCAGCCCACACACTGCATCAGCAGCCCCGGGCGCAGCAGCGGCGACCAAGGCACCAAGCGCTGCAGTTGCTGCCACTGCCATGCGCTCGCCTGCTGTTGCAGCGCGCACCACATCCACCAGAGCAGGCACTGCCCCAGCTGCAAGCAAGCTGCTGTGGAGGGTGCCATGACCAAAGCAGGCCAGGGGGCTGACCAGTGCAACACCTGTGGGCAGACAACAGTCATGGCAGCTGTGACGCGCTGTCAGAGCTTGCGCATCATCGACCAACAGCCACTGCCAGGCAAACTGACAACCACAGCCAGCTTCTGGCGCCAGGGATGAACTCGTGCCATAATTCAACCCTGCCAGGTCATGTGCATGCCAAAAAGCTTGTCCAAGGAAGCACATGCTGCGGCTGTCATGCGGAACACGAGACACTTTTTGTTGGCAAACAGGGACACAGCAGGTGGTGCACAGGGCTACTCCCCTGGCGACTGGCATAACAGGGCAGTGCAGTCCATTGGGCAGCAGTTCCCACCTGCCGCCCTGCACTGCACCTCGCGGCTGCGCAGCAGGTCCATCACAGCTGCAAGTGCCCCGGCAGCCATCAGCGCCTGGCAGAACTCCGCGGCAGACTTTGCTGCTGGCTTGTCTGCCTCGTTGGCGCAGCTCGCCAGGCGGGACGCCACCCACGCCGCTGACACGCGCGCCACCCCACCCCTTGCAGCAGGACCTGCACAGACGTCATGGCGCCACACCAGGGGAGTGGGTCGTGTGCACTGCTTGGGAGCACCACACCAGCGTGTGCCAGCGCAGTGCCAGTTACGCGCAAGGGACAGGAACAAAGGGCTTGTTGGGCATGCCAGCTGCTGGGTGTGGCCAGCACATGGCTTAATAGAGGGCTGGGCACCAAGCAGCGTACCTGTGCCAGTGGCTGTGCCAGCAGAGGCTTGATCTGCTTCTCCTGCCCAATGTGCACCAGCAGGTCTGCTGCTGCTGCAGCAGCTGCTGATGCAGGTGAGGCAGCTGCTGTGGTCGCGCTGCTCTCACCAGGCGCATCAGGCACCCCTGTCCATGTTGGTGTGGGGGCTGATGTCGCCAGCTTCAATGCTGCTGCCAGCCCAGCTGAGTGTGCATGTGCTGCTGTCCTGGCTTCTTGGCTGCTGGTGGCCGCCAGCAGCACCTTGAGCAGGTGTGGCACCAGCTCTGCATTTTGAGCTGCACCTGCACAGCAGCCAGCGTAGACAGCTTCTCGTCAGCTGAGCCCACAGTTGAAACGGGCAGTCCCAAAGACCTTCAAGGCATGAACAGGGTGGTGCACGCACAAACCATAATGCATGCTGTTGGGGCAAGATGTCGCGGGCTGAGCCCGCATTGATGCGCAGCTGTGACTGAGGCTGCGCCAAGCAGTGTCCACCCACCCTGAGACATCAGCTGCATAGCCGCCAGCACTGACGCTGTGCCGCAGCACCTGCCCAGCTCTGACTGCACATGCTGCAGGCACTGGCCCGCCTCACTGCTGGCAGGCAGTGCTGCAGGCAGCATGGATGCTGCTGTGCCTGCTGCTGCTGCCAATGGCTTGCTGTCGATTGCTGTGAGGCTTGATGATGCCTGCCCCTTGCCACCGCCGGCTGCAGGCGCTGGTGGCAAGCTAACAAGGGCAGATACCAGAGGCGGCTTGAACAGCAGCAGCAAAACTGCATCAATCGCTTCACGCGTGCCACTGGTGCAGCAGTGCTCATACACAGCTGCCAGTGCTGGCAGCATGTCACATTTGACAGCATCCACAGCTGCTGCCTTGTCCTGTTGCAGCAGCAGCTCCAGCAGCTCCAACACAGCAGGCATCACCTGCTCTGCAGCAGCAGCTGTGGGCAGCAGGCTGGCCAGTGCCGGCATCACCCCTGCAGCCAGCGCCTCAGCCTGCAGCACAGCAGCAAGGAAGGCTCAGCCGCAGTGCAGGTGCATTGGAGCGTCTTTGGCCTGACTTGAGCAGTGGGCAGCGTAAACTGAGTGCAGGCAGACACTGCAGCGGTACGCCAAGCCCATGCTGCCGCCTCCTCACCCTGTATGCTCCACACAGTGACTGCAGCAGCTGCAGTGCGGCCAGCATGGCGTCTGAGTTGCCGGCAGGCAGCGCAGTCGGTGCGAGAGCTGCCGCTGCGAATGCTGCGGCTGCTGCGCCTGCCTCTGCTGGTCGGCCAGCTGCTCTCTTCTTGCCTGCGTCACTGCTTGCAGACAGCACTTTGGGCCCCTTTGCTGCACTGCCGCTTGCTGTTTCCCTGCCAGCTGGTGAGGGCAGTGATCGGGCAGGCGCTTCATGGGTCGCTGATGCTGCGGTGCTGACCGCAGGCCTGCCCTTGACCACCCGCACCTCCCCAAGGATCTGCACCAAGCAAGGAACAATTTTCTGCTGCTCCACAAGCTCCTTGACAGCCAGAGCTGCTGCTGCTGCTGCTGCTGCTGACGGTGTGGGTGCTGCATCATCTGGTGATGCCGCTGCTGCTGTGGCTGCTGGAAATGGTGCTGCCCCAACCCCTGCTGCTGTGCTCGACAAGCTGTGTAGCAGCTGCAGCACTGACACCTTGACCTCGTCTGGTGTGCTGCTGCTGGTGCTGCCTGATGCCAACAGCTTCACCAGGCCAGGCAGGCAGCTGTGGCACGCGCCAAGCGCTGCTGCTACGCCTGGCTCTGCTGCCATCGCATGCTGCAGCACACACGCCGCTGCCTGCCTCAGCAGGCTGCCCTGCCCAGCCCCTGCCCCAGCACCCCTGGCTGCGTCACCTGCAGGCGCCGTCACCACCTGCACACATGCTGCGGCTGCCGCGGGCTCTGACAGCAGTTGCAGGATGTCCTCTGCTGATGCTTTGGGCAGCTCAGCAGCAGCTGCTGCTTCCACCAGGCTGGCTGGCAGCAGGGCAGCATCAGCCACCAGGGCATCCAGCATGGCCAGCCCTGCCTGCAGCCGCTTGCTGCTGTCACTGCTGCTGCTTTGGTCTGTTAGGGCAGCCAGCAGGTCGGCAGCTGGAACAGTTGGCTCTGCCGGTGGCTGGTCGGAGCTGCTGCTGCTGCAGTGCAGGGCTGGCAGGGGCCCCTCCGCAGAGCCACCTGCCGGCAGCAGCGCCTGCACGGCAACCACATGCACAAGCCGTCACACAATGTGCAAACGGGGTGGGGCACAGTACGTACTATACAATCCAAATCATAAACACATTTCACTAATGAAAACTGACCTCAGGCGCTAGCCCGGCGAGGCGATACTCCGCTCATGAGGTTACATACTGCCAACAACGCACAACCCGTTGCTATGCTATGTCCCTTGCTCTGCAAGTTGCAGTTGCGTGCCTGCATGCAGGTGGCACAGGTGCAGCAGCTGCATTATGTCTAGCTTGCAAGCTGCTGCTGCCAGGTTTGCACGCGCAGGCAGCCAGCCCACCTCACAGACCGCTGCCAGCTGCTGGTACAAGGCGAGCGCTACGTGGTTGCCCTGCTGTTGCTGCTCCTGTGCTGTCTGTTGCAGGTACGCGACATCGGCAGCCAACTGCGCCACGCTGCACTGCTGCAGCACCTGCTGGCTGAGGATGGCTGGCAGGGTGGAGGCGTCACACTGCCCGCTGCGCACCGCCTCAGCCTGCACAGCGCAGGCGGACAGCAGGCAGCAGGCACCAGGTGCACTGCTAAGCAGTGTTGAGCACTGCCAACTGACATTCTCTTGCGCGGCAATGCCAGCCTGCCATGGTTGAAAACATCAGTGTTCTGGCACGCTGCCCTGTTTCCTTTTGCAGATTCATGCATCACAGCACACCGCACTCAGGCTCCTGCAAGCGCACAGCGGACTGCTCCCAGCAGGCAGCTGCTGCTGTGGCGTGGTTGGCAGCAACTGTAGCTTGGCAGCTGTTCTTGTCGCTCACGCACCTGGACGTACAGCTCCAGCAGCCGACTGTGCTGAGCTTCGCTGTAGGTGCAGTGCAGGGCGCGCCCCAGCTGCTTCACCAGCTGGCCAAGGTCCTCCTGCAGCTCCTGGCTGGCGCCAAGTCCTGCAAGCGCTGCCGCAAGTGCATCCAGCGCGCTGCACAGGTTGATGCTGTGGTTTGCCAGCTGCTGCGCCAAGCTGTGGCTGTGGAAGAGGGCATACACAGGCCCTACCTTTGCTGACTTGTTTGCTGCAAAGCCAGCTAGGTCTTGCAGCCTTGACGTCACACGCTGTGGGCAACATCAAAAATGTGGCAACCAGCAGTGTTAAATGGACCCTCCCAGCACAGCTTGCTGGTTCACCAAGGCGGGAAGGTGCCAGAGTCGCCAGTTGCTTGTGACATTCAAGTCTCGGAAGCGTGAGGTCCTGGCTGGGTCAGTCTGAAGCGCTGTGTGAGGCTGTGTGCAGTTTGCTGTGGCACTGCTGCGGCTCAGCCTGATGAGTGTTACCTGAAGCAGCTGCACGCCCTGCTGATGCTGTTCGACTGCAGCATCTTCTCCCAGCTGTTCTAGCAGTGGCTGCAGCCGCGTGCAGAGCTTGGCGATGCGCTGTAATTCTGCTGCATGCAGTCCAGCCTTGGATGCTGCATTGCACAACTGAGCGACACCGCCAATGCAGTCCTGCAATGCTGTCTTAAAGGGGACAGGCCTTTGTAGCAGCATGTCTACTGGGCTGCTGTTTTGTTGCTTGCTTTCACGCGATGTGCTATTGCATGTTGCAGTACAGTACTGCAATGTGCATCATCATCTTTGCCTGCGGAAGACTGTAAGGCGTGTTCGCAACAGCCTTCAACTTGGCTTCAGAGACACCGTCAGCACTAGTCAATGATAAATTCATCTTGAGACTCTTATCTGCAGACACTGCAATTCACCTGAGTTTGCATCTAGGCTTTGGAAAACCTAGCCAGGTGACTACTGATAGCTGCTGGTCCCGCGACGCCTCCACTGTTTGGTCTGCTCATATTTATATTGAAACATGGCTCCTCGACCCATTGTAAAGCTGCTGCGCCTCGCTCGCTTCCCCATCCTGCAGCAGCTGCAGCTGGAGGAGGCGCTGCTGCGGGCCACAAAATGCAATTGGTTCATAGTGAACGACGGTACGCCACGGCACAGCATCGTCATGGGGATTTCAGGGTGAGGCACACAGTAGATGATGGCTTGGGTGACAGCAGATCTGCACATCTGGCTGCTGCCTGGTGCCAAGCCTTGTTGTTGATCATTGTTAATCACTTAACAACCCTTGCAGAAAAGTACAGGAACTGATCAACGTGCCTCAAGCCCAAAAGCAGCAGCTGCAAGTGATCAAGCGTTTCACTGGCGGCGGCACTGTGGTGGTGGACCACAACACAGTCTTCACATCGCTGATCATGCAGGTGAGACTTATGCAGTTGCGCATCGTGCTCAGAGCAGCTGAGAATTGCTGCAAGCTCAGCTGTGCAGCTGCTGCAGCGTGGAATACCTGCAGCTGTCTTAACAGCTGCATGTTTGCGCCGGCTCTGCTGTGGCCTGCTGCTTGCAGGACGGCGCCTTGCAGGGCTTGGAGTGTTTCCCAGTGCCCATCATGCGCTGGACTGAGAGCTTCTACATGGATGTGTTCAGGAGGCACGGCGATTTCAGGCTGCAGGAACATGGTGAGCAGCTGGCCACATGTGCAGGCGGGATACGCCAAGCCGATTGGCAACACGCCTGTTGTTGCCAGTGCATGCTGTGAGCAGCAGCATTGGCCATCACTAGCAGGCAGTGGGCGTACCAGCAATAATGTGGCACAGGACCCATGTAGCATGTGGCCAGCATACGCAAGGGACAGCACACAGCCCGCCCTTTGTTACGGAATGTGCCTTGCAAGTTGTGCCCCTGCCTGATGCTGCATGGCTGGTTGTCAACTTCCTTTAGTGATGTAGTCACCACCCTGACCGCCGCTGGTGCTGCTTTGCTTTTGCTGCTGTTGCAGATTATGTTTTTGGTGAACATAAGTTTGGTGGCAATGCCCAGGCCATAACCAACAAGCGCTGGCTCCACCACACCTCCTTCCTATGGGACTTTGACCCAGCCAACATGGCGGCTCTGCAGAACCCAGCCAAGCAGCCAGAGTACCGCCAGGTGGGCGCAGCAGCCGCCGGGCTCAGCTGCTGCTGCACGCATTGCCTGCACCGTACCCTGACGGCTGCTACCAGCAGCAGCACCTGGGGTGCGCCCCCAGGGCGACACCCAGAGCCCCGGCCTCCCCGAACACGTCATATGACTAGCAGCTGTGCCTTCTCACGCTGCCTATCACTTAGTCGTATGCTGCTGCTGCTGTTGCTGTGTTGGCAGGGCCGTGAGCATGGCTCCTTCCTGGTCCGGCTGAAGGAATGCCTGCCCAGCAGGCAGCAGTTCATCCAGGAGCTGCAGGAGAACGCGGACCAGCACTTTGAGCTGCGAGTGCGCAGAGCGATGTGCTGCACCGTGCTGTGCTGTGCGGTTGTGCATGTTAAGCTGTCAGCACAGCGCAGCATTCTGTGCGAGCTGTGTCTCAGGCCAGCTGACCGCAACAGATGGTTGATGTTAGCCGTTTCAATTTGTTATGGCGTATGTGTGTCTGCTGGCATGAGCCTGCCTTGTGTGCTTGTAGCTTGCTGCAACTCAGCTGCAACACAGCTGCGGCACGCAGCTCTAAGTCTGTTGATTGTTGTTCTTACAGCTGCTGCCCGTTGTGCTGCTCTGCGCTGTATACATGTAAAAGGACATGGCACTAGCATGCAGACCACTGTGAATGCCCCGCGCCCACAACCCCCGGCAACCAGTGAGCCATGTGCTGCCTGCTGCAGGAGGTCAGCCTGCAGGGAGCTAGCCAGGCGCTGCAGCTGGACTACCTGAAAAACAACAAGGTCATCGACTTGGCAGCGCACCTGGCAAATTATGAAGAACAGCAGCAGCAGCAGCAGCAGCAGCAGCAGCAGCACGCCTGACAGCAAAGCTGATAGATTACGCGCAAGAGAGCAGCAGCCATGTAACGCACCGCAGCAGACGCAGGTGTGCAGCAGCCTGCAGACGACAGCAGCGTGGAACGTGTATCATCACTGCTGCTGATGACGCCGGGTGGCTGCACACCGCCATCTTTCCAGCCATAGCTGCTGCGGCGACTGCCTACGCCTGGAAGCGGCGGCAGCAGCAGCGCCCTGCTGGCGTTGCAGCGTGCTGCATTGCTGGCAGCCGCGTCAAGCGCATTCAGCTGGGCAGCACGTGCCTCCAGCATGTGCCGTGTGCTTGGCGGTAGCAGATGGCCTGCAGCACAGACATCACATCACGAGGTGGCTTTCGAACAGCAGCAAGCAGCACGCAGGTCTGAGCTGCACGAATGGCCTGAGGTGCGCAGCGTGCTTTTGTTCCCCCATCCATCCGGCTCTTTTTCTCAAGCGTAAGAACCCATTCTTTGTCCTGCGCGGGCAGCCGCTGATACATGCAAACTCATCTGCACCTTCTGACGGATCTGCTGCAAGGTTGTTAGGACCAACACCTGAGATGAATGCTGCTTCATGCTGGCTGATCCTCTGCAAGTTGGCACGCATCAATGCCTGCTGCAACCACACTGCGTGCACTGAGTGTTTGCTTTGCCCTTGCTGTGCTGGTTTCACTGCAGGCTGCCTGCAGTGCAGTGCCCCGTGCCGCGACAAGGTGCCTGTGCTGGCATGCAGCACATCCGCAGCTTACAAGGTGTACACGTACAAGGAGCAGGGGCTGCCGTTGCAATGGGCGCATAGGTCTGCAGCTCGGCATGATTGTGGCCATATGTCAACATGTTTGGCTGCATATGCTGAGCAGCCATAGTTTAATGCAGGTCCAACGTTCAGCTTGTCAGCCCTTCCTGTGCTGCTGACAGGGCGGCGCATTTTGTGACACTGTTGCTGGTTTGTCGGCATGCCCGTCTGCTGCTCTAGCGCCAGTAGCAGGGCCTTGAGGGCCTACTCATCACATGATGCCATGGCAGCGTGGCCGGCTCGCGCTTTGGCCATGGAGGTGGCCAGGGCGCCGGCAGTTGCTGCAGCGTTCGTCAGCATGGCGTTGGGGTTTAGGGGCGGGCTTGGACCCTGGTGATGGCTGGGAGGGGTCGACCCATCATCATCATCATCATATTACCCATTCAAGCCATAGCATCAGCGCCATCGGCCCCGCGCCCCACCGGGGCGGAAAGAGAAGGGAGCACTGCTCCAGAATGTTTGCATGAATTGCGTACATCCCAAGACTTGACAAGAAAAGCAGCAATACACGGTGACACCATTCGACATCTTCCAGAACTGCCCCAAATATCATCAGATACCAAACGCAACACCTTAATTGACGAATCAGCCATGGACAAAACGCTGCGCAACTTTTCAGCGCAACCAGGCAGGGATTCGATCTCGGCAAACATACTATCCCTCTGAGCAGAAGTAGCAGGGCAATCAAACATCAAGTGTGACAAAAACTCAACTTCTGCACCACAACAAGGACATCCTGAAGTGGAGTTAGCTCTGCGACCCCCAAACTGACTAGTACGCTCATGTACACACAGACAACCCATACGAACACGCAAAAGCAATTTAATACCACGTGGTATTGCCACTGAACGCAAGTACGGCCTAGGCCTCCTGAAACCCATAGCATCAACATGAGTGGGATGCACATGAGCCACATACCGACCCAGAGTGGAGTGTTCCAACGTTTCACATGCAATCCTTTCAGCATGTAGTGTCCTGACCTGCTTGTTGACATGGCTCTTGCACGCACTGGCTCTGCCTTCCGCGGTCACAACATTCACACCATGCTTGCACAGCAGGCTCTGCACATACTTGTGCCACGGTGTCACCGCCACAGCACCACTAGGACGCCTCTATTCAGCTATAAACACTTGATTTGGCAGCCGAACGCCCTGCATACGCTGAATCCTGTAGTAGTACTCCAAAGCCCTCTGATGAAGCCACATATGCAACGGTTTCACACCCCATCCTGCCAAGAGAGCTGAAGAGCATGGGCGCTCCTTGCCACAGCGCATTGCGCCTTTGATGATGTCTGTCTGCACTTTGTCAATCGATTGATATCAGCTGCAGTTGCATAGCTGTGGACGGAAACCAAACCTCGCTGCCATATTCAACAATAGGACGGACACACGTCAGCAACAGTATGCGTTTAACCTCCACACTGATGCTACGGCTCTTCCAAATTGGCATGAGCCCACCCTTCACACGTTGCACCTTAGCCAGCATCTTCTCAAAATGTGTGGTCCATTTACAGGTAATGTTGAACTGTAACAGCTTATGCCATGTAGTGCGTAATAAGCAGCAGCACTCCAACCCTGCAGGGAAGCAAAGCCCTTGCAAGGGCTTCAATTGCCAAGGCTGTCTTCAGTGAAGCTGTGTGCCACCCAGCGTGTGCAAATCTACTTGCCGCATGCTGTTGTTGAGGGAGTTTGGTGCCCAACCTTTGGTGTGCACTTGGTTGCATGCAGCTCTAGCTATGTGGAACAGGGCTGTGGAGTTGGGTGATGCTTCCTTGCTGGGGCGAGCAATGCGTGAGAAATCGCGGCTGTCTCAGACTGTGTCGAGCAGTGATAGTTTGTGGTTCAGGCAGTTGCAGCGTGTGCTGTCTTACACAAATGATCATTCACAGCAGTTGAATACAGTTATGCCGCGGCTACAAAGCTTTGTGGATCTGGATGCATGGCACTGCGTATTAAGTGCATTTGAGGGGGCAAAGTGGTATTAAGTGCATTTGAGGGGTGTTTGTATCAGCAGTGGCAGGGGTGCTCTCAGAATCCACGTGATGCTGTCACTGGGGCTGGAATTTACAGTACATATGAACGAACGATGGTTCGCTGCCTGCTCGGGTTATAACTGGCAGTCTGTGCGTCCTGAGTCTTGGTGCCCCCAGTATGTGCTGCAGACAGCTGGCCCATGGGCTTAATAGGGAGCGTGTTGTTTCTCTGGCACGTTTCCGACTTGGTGCCCATGATCTGCGTGTATGCACTGGTAGGTGGCACCGTCCGCCATTGGTGCGGTCTGATCGGACATGCCAACGCCCTGGATGTCACTTGGGTCAGGCTGAGAACGAGTTTCACATGGTTTATAAGTGTCCTTTATACGCGCCAGTTCGCGAGCGTTTTGCTTGCCTTTTTGAACCGTTTGGGGGTACGTCACAAACGTGGGGTAGTATAGCCTCTTGTCAGCCAGGTGGTTCGCATATGATGACCTTTATGCGGCAGCAACCTGCTCTTGTGGCCGCCTTTGTGCATTGTTGCTATCTGGTGCGTTGCCACTTGGAGGCAGACCCTGAGTCCTTGTCTTCGGTTTCTGTTGCTCAAGCGATCGATGCAGCAGACGAGTTCTTCTCTGCTGAATCTTCTGGTTGTTCTGATGACGATGATTTTATCTATGATGTTCCCCCCCCCCCCCCAATGAGCCTCTCGTTGGCTCCTGAATGGGGTTGCCACTCCTTGATGGGTGGAGCATGTAAAGTAAAGTAAAGTGTGCAAGTGGTCAGGACCAAGCTAGTGATGATGGCGATGCAGGCACAGTCGCCAGTGCATAAAGGATGACCAAATATGTATTATTGAAGCCAGGGGTTGCACACTGAGACTCAGGGGTTTCCTTGTCATGCATGCTGCGTCTTAATACAGTGAGCTGCTTGCTAGGGGATGACATAGGGTGCGCCACTAGCACAGCAGGCGAGAAGCTGCGCCCAGCCTAACGGGTGGCATCCAGCCTGCAACTGTTGCCGGCAAATGTGCACTACACTGCTGCGTTAGCGTGCTGTCTCTTTTGACAATGATTCATTTGCACGCATGCAGTGCTCTACAGCACACATGTGCCCTTTAGGGACCCACACATTAGCCGCCCACGGTCACCTGCCACGTTAGGAGGGCATACCACACTGTGTCGACTTTGTACAGGACATGAACAACGCAGCTGCAGGGGATCCAGGCAACAGGTCGTTCTGCGGCTGCAGGCTGTTGACGACAGATGCAAGCAAGGGTGAAGGAAGTCTGCATGCAAGGTTACCAAAGGCATTATCCTTGCAATGCGATGGTTAACTCTCCAGTCATGGGCCTGATATAGAAACATAGCACAATGTGCAAAGGCTCAGCACTGAATGCAAGCCATGCGCATGCAGTGCCCCACAGCCGTGATGTACTTCATGTCAGACAGCGATGCAATTTGCATGGGCTAAAGATAAGCAACTGCTCAGCAGGTTCCTAAACAACCACTCAGGAGCCTGGAACATCATAAGAATCAGTCCCTGCGAACCAGGCATGATGTTGCTGACGCAGCATGCCCAGCCAAACACTCTCTCACAAACAAACTGCCAGACAGTTCCTGAACAACTGGCAATGGACCATTAACACAGCAGACAATACACGACAGGCCTGTGAACGATGCTAGCCCCTCAACCGAACCAAAAGGGATGCGGCAGGCGCAGGCAGGGAAGCAGCAGCAACCTCTACAGACCAGCTTGCGGCTGCTGCACAGGTGCTGCTGCATTTCATTGGCGATCAGTGGTCTGCAGCGCAACGAAAGGCAAAGAGCCGAAGGTAGACACACTCCTACCCAGTACGGCCTGGCAAAGCTGCACACTCAGTAGTACTGGTAGGAGCAGTAGCAGTAGTAGCACTGGTAGCAGAACAGTCATAACAACCACACAACACCATCCACAAACACTGCTTACGGGGCATGGCCGGCGTCCACTGCTGCTCTAGAAACAAGCCAGTGCAGAGCTGCGCTGTGCACAGCTGCCGTGTGAATCCCGGCAAGCTGCACCAGCTCTTCCTGTGCGGCCTTCCCATTGCCTCACCGTCACAGGTGTAACCCACATTCGAAGCACCTCCACTATCAGCTGCCTGAACAAACAGCAGTTTGCAGCACAACAACGCGCACCACGCAAAGGTCGCTTGCTGTGGACACGGACGCGTGTGCATAACAAGGGCAGGTGTGGCGGATGCTGTTGCCAGAGCGGCATGGGTTTGCCTCCCACACACACAGAGCAATCTGGAGAGCAAGTGGAAACGGGAGGGATGAGAGCAACCTGCTGGTTGCGGATGCTGTGACTGTTGTGTCTGTCCAACTGCAAGTAGGAGCGTGAGTGTGAAGCCCAAGCCGGT
>JACERP010001930.1:0-13235 GCA_014080715.1 Scenedesmus sp. NREL 46B-D3 | reverse complement strand
AACTGTGCAATCGTGTCAAAACGAGTTGCTTATGTCTTTTGCGTGTGTGGTGCCAACTTCTGCTTCACTGGTGATCCATCCGTGCACACAAATAACTCATGCTGTGCTTGCGCGTGCACATCTACACGCATACTATGCCTGGTGTGCAAA
This sequence comes from Scenedesmus sp. NREL 46B-D3, assembly GCA_014080715.1. Lineage (NCBI taxonomy): Eukaryota > Viridiplantae > Chlorophyta > Chlorophyceae > Sphaeropleales > Scenedesmaceae > Scenedesmus > Scenedesmus sp. NREL 46B-D3. Next base: position 13,085 of record JACERP010001930.1, on the reverse strand, counting down.
GGCCATGGCAATCAGCTGGCTGTGCAGTCTACCAAGGCATTGCCCACCATAGTGTTAAGAGCTGAGCAGGCAGCAGATGCATGTGCTGTAGCTGCATCCGAAGTTGCGGTTGGACCTGATGCAGGCGTTCAACAGAGGTGCTGTTTTTGATGCCCACCTGTATACACATGTTTGTGCATAGCTCACAGCAGTATCAGCACTTGCTAGGCTGCTAGTTGTGCTTTTTTCGTACAGCAATTGCGCAAGTAAGCACCACCAAGCCGTGACATGCAATTGGAAGATTGATTTTGGCCTGTGTGGAGGATATGACCCTGAAAGCACAATATTTGTTCACATATATCAAGGCACTGTGACTTGCTCTGTGCAGATGTAAGGTTTGGAGGATATTTCAGGTAGCTTGTGACGACATTGTGTTGTGCAAACACTGCTACCTGCATACGGCAGTGATCAGTGTTTGGCGATTCATATAGCCAGTGCATTGTGGTACAACCATAAGCTGGAGCACTGCAAACGTGCTGGTAGGCCCCCATCTCCCAAAACCTGCTGATTGGCCGCATGCAAGCTGAGTACTCAGCACCATTGGTTGCAGACAGCAATGTCAGGGCCAATGGCTAGCCAGCATTGATGTTGCCATAACGTAATTGCAAGTGATGGCCTAGCTTTTGCACTATGTTTGTGGTAAAAACTGCATGCACTTGCGCAGAGCTGGGTGCTACCCAGTGGGCCCAGTGGACGTGGGGTGTTTGCAGTATTCTGCTTGTCAGTGCTGCCTGCTAACCCCTATGCGAATCATCCTTTACCTGGGTCTGTGCAAGCTCAATGGTGTATACTGCAGCACGCTGTGGCGTCCTGCTGCATGGTGTGGAGCGCAGCGTGCTGCGCCTGACACCACAGTGCAGCTGCATGCTGCGTTGCTTGCGAGGCACTTGCAACATGAACCAGCTCCTCCTTGCTTGCGCCGAGGTAGTCGTGTGCATCAAAGTACCAGTCAAAACGAACTATTGTATGCTGCTAGCAGCTGTTAACGCATGACGAACGCGTTCACCGCTTCCTCTCATCATCAGCTGCTGAGTGAAGTTGTGTGATGTCCTGTGTTGGTGGCAGTTGCTGCCGCCATCCCTCCTCACGCCGCCTAGTCACACGAGCATGTATGACTTAGCAGCAACTTTTGCATAAACTGTGTGCCACCGGATCAGTGAGCACCAAATGCGCATGATGCACGTGCGTGTGACCTGCAGAAATTGTGGGAAGGCGCTGCTTATGCCCAAGCCTTGACAACACAAGTGCTCCGTGATATCTTGTGCTCAGAAATTGATTTCCAGGATCATGGTTAGCTGAATATCTGGCTTCTGCGTGCCTGGTGACGTTATGTCCTTCTGTCACTGTGTCAGGATGCCACGCGCTTCTATGCAGAGCATGGAATGCAAGTAATCCCAGTGCAGTTGATTATTGTGCGGTTGGAAATCCCCAGTCTGCTGTCTCGTAACTACACACACTAAATTGCTGTAGGGCTGACTGACTCATTTTTCTGGTGCTGCCGTGTGCAGCATAGTTGACCAGCATGTCAGCCTTGGATCGACTCAGCAGGTGCGCCGACTCAGACATGCTAAGCTGTCCGTGACAAGTCAGGCACAGGGCAGATGCAACCTCCACGATGTTTGGAACGGCTGGGCTGGCGTGACACGCTCCTGCTACGATTGTTTGCTGCGATCTGCCTGTGGTCTTGACAGTATGAGTAAGTTGACTGCCTCGGCCTTCACACTGCGCTCACTCAACGACACCAAGGGTTTGGAACTTAGCTTCTGCTTGCTGCTTGCAGCTGACCAGCAGAAGCAACGAGAAGCAGTAGAGAGAGAGTATTGCAGACATAGATGCTTGTGATGATAATGGTTTATGATTGTGCGTGTTGCAGACACTCAAAGGGCTTAGCCAAGACAAGCGCAGCACTTGACAAGAGGTCCATCGTCAGCATAGCAAAGAATTCCACGCTCGGCAATGGAGATGGACATGTGTCGGTGGACATTGAAGACGATGAGGTGCCCTGGCACGCAATTCAAGATGCAGAGGAGGTCGTGCAAGAGCTGGTCAGCAACTCGACAGGTGAGTGGTTGAGCCTTATCATTGTCAGCAGCAGCAGCAGCAGCAGCAGCTGCATCAAAGGCAGCCAGCACAAATCATCTGCACAGAACGTCTGTGGGCTTGTGCTGCACATGGCAGCTCCCTGCAAGGATAAAGCAGCGCTGGGCACGCGACAGCAGCACCGAGAGTTTATGCAGCAGTACCGCACACTAGTTTGTCATTAACGTTGCTTGGTGTGTGTTTACCCTTGTGATGGTGTGTGGCATCAACTTGTTGTGAGCAGTTGGTAATCGCCACAGTCACCTGCTTACCTGGCTTGCTGCTGCTTGCAATGAACTGCCGCTCCTTTAAGTTATTCTTTCCGTGCCGTGCCCTTACTCCTCACCTGCAGAGGGCCTGTCCATCAAGGAGGCGCAGCGCAGGCTGAACGACTTTGGCCCAAACGCGCTGACACCACCGGCTAAGCCAGGCTTCTTGAAAAAACTGTGGCACCATCTCAACAATGTGAGTGTGCGGCGAAACAGCAGCAGCCCCTGTGCACAACTGGATTAGCTGTGGTGCTCCATGCAGCATTGCATTGCGCCGGCCCTGTGCAGCAGCAGCTTGCTGCTGGCGTGCAGTGTGGGACTTTTGCGCGCAGTGCTAGAGTTCAGGCACACAGGGCTGCCATAACGCGATGTCCTTCCAGCATTGCAGCACATCTGTCGGCAAGGTGGACAACAGAGCACCACCTTCAGCAAGCTGACGTCTCTTGCACGTGGCCGCTCTTGCGGTGCGTCCTTGTGCCTGGCCCCGCAGGCGTGCTCCTTGCTCTCACCGGGTTTGCTGCACCGCGTGCTGCCGCAGGTGCTCATCTTCATCCTGTTTGCAGCAGCAGTGATTGAGGGCGCGCTGCAGGCATGGGCAGAGTTTGGACTGGTGCTCATAGGTGCGCTGCCGGCTTGCAGGCAGCGTCTGGCCTGTGGAATGACGTGTACACTGTGGCTGCTCTGTATGCTTGCAGCTGGGCTGCTACCCCCTGGAGCTGTGCTGCGCCTGCAATGTTGCATGCCACACACGACTGCGCATGCATACTGGCCGTTGGCGGTTGCTGCTGCTTCCTCTGCGTTTATGGCTGCTGCTGCTGCTGCTGCTGCTGCTGCTGCTGCAGTGATCGTCATCAACACGGCTATCGGCATGCTGCAGGAGGGCAAGGCCGAGAAGGCTGCGGAGGCCATCAAGGCCATGCTGTCGCCCAACGCGCTCGTGATCCGCGCGGGGGAGCAGCAGACCATCCCCTCTGACGAGCTGGTGCCGGGGGACATCGTGCTGCTCAAGAGCGGCGACAAGGTCCCTGCTGACCTGCGCCTCATCACGTGCACCAACCTGCAGGTGCGCCATGCGGGGTGGCAGGGGTGAGGGGAGGGTTGGCTGCAGCAGACTGCGCGTGGGCAGCAACAAGAGCAGCTGAAAAGCTGGCGGCAGATCATGGCGGCTGGCGTGTTTGGCTGTGTGGCCGGACAGTGAGCAGCGACATGCAGCAGTTTGCATGCCTGCGCGCTGCCCAGCCCACCCTGGGCATCCACTGTGTTGCTTCATCACCTCCCTGCATGCTGCAGGTCCAAGAGGCTATGCTGACTGGTGAGTCTGTGCCGGTGTCCAAGGTGCTGTCGCCCGCGCCCGCTGCCGCCAGCCTGGGCGACCGCAAGTGCATGTGCTACAGCGCCACGGCAGTCACCAGTGGCCAGGCCATGGCGGTCGTCGTGGCCACAGGAGACTCTGCGGAGATCGGCCAGATCAACAAGATGGTCAACACGGTGAGCGTGCACGGGCTGCAACCCTGCTACCCTGTAACTGCTGCAACAGCCAAACGAGATGCGCCACACAGCAAAGCCTGCTGTGTGCATGAGCATGCACCTGCGCTTCTGGCCGCGGCCCGTCTCACAGCCCAGTGTGGGTGTGACCAACTGCAGCAGCACTTCGACCTGCTGTGGGAGGCTGATGTGTGATTGCGACGCTGGTGTGTCTGCGCTGCTCGCACCCTGCAGGTTGACAACGTCCGCAACAACCTTGTGCACCAGCTGGAGATCCTGGGCCGCTGGCTTGCCATCCTGGTGCTCATTGTGGGCTTCATCACGCTGATGCTCGCGCACTTCAGGGCTGGTAATCCCTTCGGCCAGGCCTTTGAGAGTGCAGTGTCGGTGGCGGTTGCCATCGTCCCTGAGGGCCTGCCTGCCATGGTTACCGTGGTGCTGGCAATCGGTGGGTGGCAAGGCTCCAGGGCTTGGCTACAGCCAGCAGCAGGCAGCTGCGGAACGGGCAGTGTAATGCGAAGTGCATCATAGTAGGCGCTGCATGCAGCAGGTGCTCACAGGGGATGCATGGAAGAAACCTGCAGTCTGTTGTTGCCCCTGTTGCGAACAGCCGGGGTGGATAACCTTTTTCACATCGTGATCCTCACACCATTGCCTGCTCTGTGATGCCACAGGCACCACTGTCATGGCCAAGAACAACGCCATCATCAGGCAGCTGCCTGCGGTTGAGACGCTGGGCTCGCTGGACGTGATCTGCAGTGACAAGACGGGCACACTCACCAAGTGAGCAGGCGCATGGCGGCTTGCAGGACTCTGAACAGCCTTGACCAGTCTTCACGTGCGACAACACTCTGCCGGCAGGCAGTGACCAGCCATGCTCAAATGGGCATGTGCCTGTCAATGCGCTGCGTGCAAGCACTCTCAGCTGTACGCCCATCCGTGGCAGTGCTGTTGAGGCACAGTCCGTGACAGCCCCACGGCTATGTTGCTGACACACAGGCAGGGGCAAGACACACTGCCCAGTCATGAGTTTGGGCTTTCTTCAGGGCCAACACTTGCAGAAAGGTGATGGTGTGTGTCGGTGCATGCTCACCCTGCTGCCGCGTGTGGCCCGTGCTTGCAGGAACGAGATGACTGTGGTCTCCATCCGCACAGCTGAGCGGCTGTACACTGTCGGTGGCGTCGGCTATGCGCCAAAAGGTGGCTTCTCTGTCCAAGGCAAAACCAGCAGGCTGGCCACCAACGGCAACGGCAGTGAGGTTGCAGCTGATGGCAACGCACCAGCGCCTGCAGCAGGCTCTTGCTCAGCAGCGGAGCTGCACGCACTGCAGGCTCTGCTGGAGGGTGCCATCTTGTGCAATGACAGCGTGCTGTCAAAGTCAAGCGAGAACGGCAAGGAGACCTACACGCCGCTGGGGGCGCCCACAGAGGTTGCGCTGCTGACTGTGTGTGAGAAGGCAGGCATTGACCAGAAGCAGCTCAAGCAGGCAAAGCCGCGTGTGGGGTCTGTGCCGTTTGAATCTGAGCACAAGTTTATGGCTACCGTGCATGAGGAGGGCCCGCCAACGGCTGCCGCAGCCGGCGCTGCGCCGCGCAAGCGCGTCATCTTTGTTAAGGGTGCTCCAGACAGGCTGATGCCGCTGTGCAAGAGCCAGGTGGCTGGCGATGACATCAGCGTCCCCAGCGCTCCGCTGGACTTGGGGTTCTGGCAGGAGCAGCAGGCAGCACTGAGCAGCAAGGGCCTGCGCGTGCTGGCACTTTGCAGGTGAGTGGCTGCGGCATGGATGTGAACGCTTCGGAACCGGTGCGGCAACTGCTGCTGCCATGTCAAGGCACTGCTGCTACGCAGCACCCGCGCCAGATGCCTGCGGCAAGAGTCTCCTGCTGCAGCTGCCATGCTGGAGCTTGGTGAGTGGCAAACGGCCTGTGTTTGGTGTCCCACCCTGTTGGCTGCATGTTGTCCTGCAGGGCTGAGATTCCTGCCGACGAGGACCTGTCTGCCCTGACCCCGGCCGCCATCCTGGGCCGCGGCAAGTTCCTGTCCATGGTCATGCTGCTGGCAATCCTGGACCCGCCCCGCGAGGAGGCGATGACAGCCATCAAGGTGGCGCACCGCGCTGGAATCCAGGTCAAGATGATCACAGGTGGGCCGGCAGGGGTGCAGGCAGCACCGGGGCTGTTGCGCTGCACATGTCTTGGTTACAGAACGTCTGCTGCGTGCAGGCTCCATTTTGCTGTGCCCTGACGAAAACGCGCTAGCCACCTCCCTTCCACCTCCAGCTGAGGAGTGTTTATGCACCTCACCCCATGTTGCTGCTGTTGCTGAGTGCATGTGCTTGGACCTCGTGCTTGCAGGCGACCATGCGCTGACTGCGCTGGCGATTGGCAGCATGCTGGGCATCGCCGGCAAGGGCCAGGTCTTCACTGGGCCGGAGATCGACCGCATCGACGACGGTGCACTGCGCGCCATCGTGCTGTCGTGCAACGTGTACGCGCGTGCATCTCCCGAGAACAAGCTGCGCATCGTGCGCGCTCTGCAGGTGAGGGCGAGGACCAGGTTGTTAGAACCTTGTCTTTTAAGAGAGCGAGAGTAGTTGCACGTGGGTCCAGTCGCCATCTCAGGCGGTGTGAGCCACCCCAAATGCGCATGGTGTCAACGCGTGACAGAGAATAAAGGAGCTTCTTTGAAGAGCGGTACAATGCATGCCAAAGGTCGGGGCAGGTCAATGTGGGCTCGCGAGTGGCTTTTGCACACAATGCACATTGACGGCAAGCTTCGTGCTGCGATGCGATGGAGCCACGAATCTGACACCGACCCGCCGTGCTCGCTGTCTGGCGCGTGCAGGAGCTGAAGAAGACCGTGGCCATGACCGGCGACGGCGTGAACGACGCGCCCGCGCTCAAGGCCGCCGACGTGGGCGTGGCCATGGGCATCACCGGCACCGACGTGTCCAAGGAGGCCGCCAAGATGGTGCTGGCCGACGACAACTTTGCAAGCATCGTGGCGGCAGTCAAGGAGGGCCGCCGCGTGTGGGACAACATCCGCAAGGCGCGCACAGCAGCTGCAGGATGCGCGGTGTTCTGTTGCCTGCAGGGGCCAGCAGGCAGCCGCTGCATGAGCTGCACTACACCTGCAAGTTGGCGCAATGTGTGCATTGCCTGCTAGTGTACGTGTACATCATAATGGGTGTGCGACACGCAGCGCAGCATTGCTCGTGCGCCAGGGCTCATAGCTTCTCTGCCTGCCCCGTCCTTGGTGCCTGCAGATCCTGGTGTTCAACCTGCCGGTGAACCTGGCGCAGGGTCTGTCAGTGCTCTACTCGTACATCCTGGGGAACCCCAATGCGCCGCTCACAGCGCTGCAAGTGTGAGTGCACTGCGCAACCCAGCAGAGCTCAGCACGCATGTGTGGTGTGGTGATGCCGAGATTGCCATCCGCCGCGCTGACTGCTGCCTGCTTCCAGGGCAGCGCCATGGTGTCAGTGTCGTGTCTTGGCACTCTGTGGTAGCGCCTTGTGCAACCGGGTCCGCCTGTGGCTGCTGTGTGCTGTCGTGCCTACCCTGCAGGCTGCTGGTCAACCTGGTGACGAGTGTCACACTCGGCCTGGCGCTGGCGGCTGAGCCCGCCGAGCCCTCCGTGATGGAGCGGCCGCCGCGCCGCCCCAACAAGCGCCTGGTGGGCAAGCTGCTGCTGTGGCGCTGCTTCTTTGTGTGCCACCTGGTGGTGGTGCTGGTGCTGGGCATGTTTGAGTGGGCGCTCACCACGGGGCGCACCCTGGGCCAGGCCAGGGCGGAGGCCTTCAACGTGCTGGTCGGGGCGCAGGTCGTGTACTTCATCACCTGCAGGTGGGGCGTCTTGTGCAGTCCGTCCTTGCCAGCAGAGCTTGCGCCTGTTGGACTTCTGGCGCCTGTGAAATGAGGTGTTTGGTGCTAGCAGGCTCGGCTGCTACTCTGATGCTGTGTGCGCTGCAGCACGCACTGCGGCAGCTGCTGTGCGGCACACAGCAGACAGAGGAGGCACTGCACTTGCTTCGCCCTGCAGGTTCCTCAAGACCTCCACCTTCCACCCGCGCGTGTTCAAGGGCAACAAGGTGATCTACGTGTCGGTGCCGGCCACGTTGGCGCTCATGGTGAGCTGCAGCCACCAGCAACACTCAGATGGATCAGAAGCTGCACCGTGTCCTCAGTCCCTCTTGTGTGCGACTGGAATCAAAGCTCTCGCTGTGTTTGGCCAGCAGCTGGTACATGCTGCCATGGTGCTGGCTTGCCAAGTCGTTCCTGCTCAAGTCGCCGGTGCCTGCCACCTTGCACCCTACTGAAGCTGCTGCTGTGCTGAACGCCTGTGCTGCCACGCGTGCGCTGCAGGTGTTCCTGACCTACACGCCTGCCGTCAACAACTTCTTCTCCATGGAGGCCCTGGTGGGCGTGCAGGTGGCGCGCGTGGCCGTGTGTATGGTGGTCATCTACGCGATCGTGGAGGTCGAGAAGGCGCTGGTGGACCCAGTGCTCATGGTGAGTGGTCACACCATCAAGCCTGCTGTATGTTCCAAATGCCACCTGTTTTCTGTGTTACAGAGAAGGAATGGAGGCTGGGACCATCACGCTGCTAGCCGCCATCAGCAACACATACTGGTGTGTGACTTTTCGTCTGTGCAACACAAGCTGGCGCGTGACTGCTTGTCAGTGCAACACATATTGGCGTGTGACTTCTTGTCAGTGGCTGGCACCCTCAAGCGCATGGGTGCCACCCAGAACTACACAATGGCCATCAAGCGATTCGGACTGCGTCCTTGCATTGCGCTTTGTTGCTGCTGCAGCCGATGATCAGGCCTGTGCTACGGTTCCTGGAGAACATCACGCCGGAGTGGCTCACGGTGGAGCACTCCAAGCCCCTGTTCATCAAGTGCATGCAAGCGCCACGCACCAAGTCCTTCCGCCGCCAGCAGATGCGCGGCAGGAGCCGCGCGCCCAAGGCCGGCAGCACCATGGCGGGGGACGAGGCTGCGGCGCCCGCAGGGCCTGCACCGCTGCCGCGGCTGGCAGAGCTTGCTGTTGTGCACCACGAGTAGGTTGGCTGAGTCATCCCTGCGCCTGCGCTGCCAAGGGCGGCAGGGGCTGCGCTACTCCGCCGCGGCCTGCATGTAAAAGGTGCTTTGTAAGCATTGCACGCTACTGGGCCAGCCCCAGCGCTGGGGCGGGGCAGCCGGCAACGTGTGCGTGTATGTGTCTCATGATCTTGGTGCTTTCACGAGTGTGGGAATGCCAGGGTTTGAAAACCAGCCACAGCAGTTGGGTGCTGTGCAAGCAGTGCATGCTTGAACAAGCAGCTTGCACACAGGGCCCTGCACCTGGAAGGCGCTGATCGCCAGCGGATGGTCTGCGGTCTTGTGCGTGCAGCCATGTTGCGGCTAATACAGAACGCTGGAGTCATGTGCAATGTCAGGTACACTCTTACTTTGTTGGATAGTAGTGGGTGGGCACTTGTGTGCATGTTGGTACACAAGACCTGGTCTATCACCGGCACGTGGATTGAGCAAAGGGTTCTGGGTTGTGGTGCAAAGTACCTTTCACGTGGAGGGCTGCATTGTGCACGGATTGAAGGTTTGCGACTTGTTGCGGCTATGCAGCGCCCTCCCGTGCGTGCTTGCGTTGACTGAGCTACAAAGGAGATGAGTGCAGCGGAGTACCTAAGATAGTGTTCTGGGATGTGTATCTTGATGCAGTTACGATTGTGTTCTAAGCCGACAGGAGCGCTTGTGGGGGTAACCCAGTGGGCTGTTAGTGTCATGCAACTGCAGTCATGCACCTGCAGCAAATGTAGGAACGCAATCAGTGCAGCGGCGCAGCACTGCAGCTCTTGCTGCGGGTGCGGGTCCTGCTTGAAGCCGGCTGCCTTCTGGATCACCCAGCGGCCCATATACTGAAGCAATGGTGTTGTCTGTTACCTAGCCTGCTGGCTGTGCTGCTGCGGCTGGCAGTCTTGAGCGTCTATTGTCATTGCCAGCGTGTTTGCCCATTGTGGTCCAGGAAATTGCTGTTTGCACTGCAACACAATCAGTTGTTTGCGTCACAGTGGGTCACTTGCGTTGCCAGGCTGCAGTTGCAGCTGTGTGGTGTGGTGGTGTCAGGCAAGACTTGGGTCATCACTTGGATGATGCATGGCATGCATGCGCGCCTGCTGGCCTGCGTGTCAGAGTTAAATAGTCCACCCCGAGAACCGCAATGGTGGGGTAACACCAGTGAACTCAATCAGCTATGCGCACGCTTGTGGAAGGCAGGGAGTTGCATGCATGGCACGCACATCACCGTTGGTGCTGCAGGCCAGCAGTTTGTGGTGCGTACAGCTGAGGTCGATGTTGGCCAGGGAAAAGCTGTTGCCAGTGTAAGAGATAATTGACCGAACCCAACTCATCTGCTGCTGTGCATGCAAGCGTGGCGCGCCGCCTGCAATTGTTGCTTGGACAGCTTGCTTGTGCTGTATTGCATGCCCAGTGGTGCTTGTCTGGTGGCATACTCTGATCGTCTTGCGTTTATGTAGGCGTATGAATAGCCTTATTTGACAAAGCTGGCACATGATATAACATGGCTGATGTCAGCAGGGCGTTAGAGGGCACATGCGTGCTTTGTAGTATAGAATGTTCACTCCTGCTGAGGGAGCCACTGCAGCTCGCCGGCTGGGCGCTGCTGTTTTCAGGGCAGTAATCTTGCAACCTGCGCTGCGTGTATGACTGTCTGCAGCGTTTGGACAAGGGTATAATGTCAACAATGGACCTAGAGGGTGTCCTGTTCTTGAGCGTAGTATGCATGTTGGCCATGAGACCTCTGATTGTTGAGGAGTGCAGGTGGTGTTTCTGTATGACGCGGCACAAGGCGGCGCACCAAGGTTCCTTTGTTGGGCATGCAAGGTACGGTCCCTTGGCCACCGTGCGCATTTCGTTGGTGAAGTGAGCATATGCATTCAACTGGCAGGCAGCAGCTGGATGTGCATCAACATGCAGGCCGGCAGCTGCGGAGTGCGGCTGGGATGCTGGCATGTGTGTTGTCTGCTGTGATGTGCAAAGGCCTGCAGCGTTGCTGACCTCGTCCTCCTGGCCCTTCAGCTGCAGTGTAGTTGAAGGGACCGAGGGTGTTCTGGTTGGTTGTGGCGAACTGGATGCATGGCTAGGTGCAGTGCTGGCCAGCCGTCGAGCTGGTCTCTTTTTTGTATGCTGTGCTGTGCATGTCGTTTTCAGTGGGCGACAGGCTGAGATTGTGGGGCGAAGGAGCATGCCATGCAAACTCCGTTTGCCATGTTGCAACTGCAGGCAGGTGGCTTGTGGGCGTAACCCGGGTTCGAATCCCGGTCCAACCGCCCGTGGCTGGGCTAAAAAAGCAACTGGAATTGACGGATTTGTGCGGGGTGGTTTCGATCGCCCAAACAATGAAGAAGAAACTGGGTACAATTACAAGAAACCCTCATGAGCGGAACAACGGCTCGCTGGGCTAGTGCCTGAGGCAGGTTCAGTCCTGTACTACTGTATTGTATTGTATTGTATTGTAATGCGCCTGGCATGGTTGGAATCCACTACCACGTAGCTGTGCGCGCCGCTGGTGCTGCCTGCCTGTGCAGGCGGTGACCAACTTGGTATGATGGGTCATGTGTGCACAATGATGTATAACTGATACTACTGGTTTCGAAGGGGCACGGCCGCCTGCCCAGCACTCCTTGTATGATCCGTGAAAACAATACCTTGTGCAAGTCACGGTGTGAGCACAGCTGCTCAGGTTGCAAATCACCGGATAAGGGGCCAGCTCAGCACTGCCGTCCTCTATCAGCAACAGCAGCAGCAGTCAGAGCATCGACACCTCAGATATGTTTCAAGCATGTTGACACGCAGTCTATATTGGGGCATGGTAGCAACCTCCAACCAAACATGGTTGGGCATGGGGCCCACCACAAACCACAAACCTATAACCAGGGAGGGGGACGCAGATTTCGCAGCAATCCCCACCCCCCCTTCGTATTAGGCTGAATTTGCCGGGTCACCCCACCCCCCCTGGTCGAAATAGGCTGTACATCAGGGGCACCAGTACAGCTAGCCGGGACCCCTCGAAGCCTACCCCCCCTTCGCGTTTAGGCTCGACCTCCAAAACAACCCCACACCCCTCTGCGATTTAGTTTGTGCGTCCCACCCCCCCTGGATAGAGGTTTGTAGTGGGCCCCCATGGTAGCACCCACTAACCAAACATTGGCCCGCAAAACCCGATGACGGTCTCAGACGTGTTGTGTTTCTCCTTAAATCTATTGTAAAGCAGCACATGTACCAAAGATCTTGGATTTGAGAGAACCGGGCTACTCTGGACAGCAGCGCAGCACCGTAAATGGTGAAACCAGCTGCTCAAGCCTCTTGCGAGGTGGATGGCGAGGCCCGCTTGCAAAGCCTTTAAAAGCACCGATCCTATAGACCGTCCGGCAGTGAGGCAGGCAGTACGCGATCATGTCGCCCGAAGGAGGCAAGGGTGGAACTCTGCTCTGCCCTTTCAACATGGCCTTCAGGCCCTGGTTCGTAGACAAAGCGTTCCAGAATTGGTGGTCTGCGCATCTTGGTGCTTCGTGCAGCTTGAAGATGTTCCCCTTTGCCTTGCATCACAACAGGCCAACCAGGACCTGGGGGAATGACCCATTGGCGTGTGCAGTGTTCGTGTAGCTGCTCCTTCCAGCTCAAGGAAAGCCCCTGCTTGTTTTGATGAACATGCACTTGATTATCAGCTTCAGTGCATGCCGTTATGCTTATGCTGTGCTAGTGCCGTGCTGTTGCCGCAGTGCTGCTGCTGCCTGATTGTCTGCTTGCTGCCACCTGCGCAGGCACGCCAGCTACAACTTCACGGCCGTTGACTATATTTCCCTTGCGATTGGACATTGTCATCTGGCTGGTTTGCTCGACGACTGCGCAGCCGGCGTCAATGCTGCAGCTGCTGACAGCGCTGTGCTGTGCCTCAGGCCTGCTGGCACTTGCGGTGCACCGGAGGGCTCCTGCGTTCTACATGGGGCACCGCACAGCTATCACTGCTGCCAGGCGGGTGCTGACGCTGCCTTACATCCGGCACGCAGCAAACAAGAAGATGAACCCGCGTGGGCCGGTAGCAGCTGTGGTGCTGCACCTGCTGGTGCAGAGCGGCGCACTGCACAACTTCGCTGGCTCACTCTTCTTCCTGGACGGTTGGCGCGTAGGT
>JACERP010000193.1:0-194503 GCA_014080715.1 Scenedesmus sp. NREL 46B-D3 | reverse complement strand
ATGGTGCTCCTCACAGGGATGGCCTCCGGCAGCAGCAGCGTGGCGGGCAGCAGGATGGTGCGGCGGGGGTACACCAGCAGGGTGCCGCTCACCTCCACCAGGTGGCTGTTCATGCCCACACGGCGCACCTGCAGCGGCAACCAACAAAAGGTCAGCACTCTCTTGCTTCGGAACCAAACAGACTGATTCACGGATAATCATCCAGGCATCAAGTCGTCCATTGAGAGCACTGGCAAGACACACGACTGTCAAATGCGCTGCTGCACAGCCCGCAGATCCCCCGCACAACATCAAGAGCTCCCTTGCCAGGTGCTGCAGATTACCTGAACACACGAGAACACAGGATCACATCACATCACGCACAGACAGCATCTATCCAGCATGTAGCGACTTTTCAGATGTTACCCCATCCCTATGTGCACAGCCCACAAACACAGCCCGAACGCTGAACCCCTCGTCCGGATGGGACTGACCTGCCTACAGTCGCACACAGTCACACAACATTGTGCCCCCTTTGCCCCACCGCACCTGCACCAGGGATGGCACGAAGCGCTGCTTGGCGATGAACTTAAACAGGTATGCGCTCACGCGCACGCTGCCCTTGCGGGACAGCAGGAAGGGAGGCGCATCCCACACCACATTCTTGGCCAGGATGGGCATGGGAGCGCAGTGCTCGCTCATGGTGCGCGCCTCGAAAAGGCTGCAAGGTGGTGGTGCAACAGGCACAGGTCAGCAACAGCACAGGTCAGGTGGCAAATAGCAGCCGTATAGCGTGTGCAGCGAGAACAGTGTGCATTGGGCGTCTGGCTGGCGCTGGACAATGCCTATCACTGTGTGCAGACCACAAGGAACAGTAGGATTATGCCCGACACTCTGGGCAGCCGTGCATGCTGTATATGTGTGTGCATGCATTACATGCTGAAAGTGCAGGTAGCTGACAAAAGCAGCGATCTCTGTGCAGGACACCAATGCATTACAGTACAGTGCAGAACAGCATCTGCCGGGCACTCACGAGAGCACATTGCTGACCACCCTGTTCACGCCAGAAGTCCACTGGCCTGGAATGTAGGTCTGGGCACCACTGGTAGCCACTGCAAGAGCAGACACAAGTAGCAGAAGGCAGCAGTAGTAGCAGTACTGTGGGTGATCAGCTGTCATGGCAGCCCGTTGCTTGTTCCTCTTGGCATTTGCACCGCAACACATCAAAAATGCTGTTTGTACATATGCAGTGAGCATGTTTTGTGCAGCCACGAACGCTTGTCATGTGTCTGCATGTGCAATGCATGCACTACGCAGACCAGCGGGGATGCCACGCGGGCACTCACCGTTGTCTGCATCCAAGTACTTCTGCTCAGTCTGGGCCACATGGGGCCTGACAACATGATCGATGAGTCCAGTGGCGGACATGATGCTCTACGCAGTTGAGATCTTACAGAGTAGCAGCCTTGCCGGGCAAGCAAACTGAGAAACGCACGCAGACGGAGCGCAGTAGAGCACTGAAAAGTATCGTTTTAACGCGTGTAGTCGATAGCATCAAAGCAGCAGCCGTTGTGCAGCGTAAGCGCATATATGTTGATGGGTAATGTATGATGACGGTGCAAACTTACATGAGGCTGGGTGACGGCACTACATTGGAGCTGGCGGTGGTAGCCAGGGTCGAAAGCGTTACGCACTTATCAACGCTTGCGACGACAACAAAAGCTGTTTAGCAGCGTGATAGGCGTATCATCACGTGTAGCGGCTCAGAAAGCTTCCGCGGTGTGCTTGGTGGCTTACGAGGTATCGTCGTACAACAAAGTCGTCACGAGGTCACATCCACCTGTCAGGCTTTTGCTTCAATGCGAATACGAAAGCTTTCTCTGCAGCAAACCTTTGCAAATAGGCCCTGCTCTTGCAGCAACTAAGTGAGACTGCAGCAGCAAGAATCAGGTGTATACTCATTACACATGCTGCAGCAACAGCAAACCGTGGACACCTAGTGCTTTATACAAGCTGACACGGACCCGCTTGAACCGACAGGCCCCCGCCCCCCTGCGATGCGAGCATACCAAGCAGTGAACAACATAGGACCGTCCCCAGGAACAGCATTCCAAGATCAGACCACACCATCCGACCACTGCCTGCTTCAGTGCTGCGTCTTGTCACAGCAGTGTGTGCACAATACAGTCATGGGTGAGTGTTAGTTTGCTGACATGTGCAGCGGTGCATGAGGAGGGTGGGTGACTGCAATTCCTTGCTTTGCTTTCCTGCTAGGCAGTACTGTTGGTTACACAAGGCACAAGCTCATGCTAGTGCCATGTCCTATTACACCTGCTGCTTGTTACTGCCTGGTACACCTGTAAAGGGGTTGCAGGAAGACACACCTTGTGTAGTGCGCACACAGGATCAGTTACCCCTAATGAATGGCGACCACTGCATCCATCAAGGCACACGCCCCGCCATTCATGCTGTGCGCATCATCTGGAACGCCTCAGCAGCACACACTCGGCACCGGCGCACACTTGCTACGCTCTACTGCCATGTCTGTCCAGTTACCTGCTGGCATGCAATGGCAGGTGCAGCCCCCCAAGTCTGAGGGCACGGTATGCCACTCATAGTCTGGCACAGCAATCACCCTCAGCAAAACACCCATAATCAGTCGCAGCGGCACGGTGTGGCGCGGCAGGCATTGGGGCTTCGCCAGCGCACCATACAAGACGATACAACAGGGGCAGCACGGATGCAACAGTGTGCCCCACAGCCTGCCACCCTTCCAGGCGATGTCAACAAGACATGGCATCAACATGCAGCACACGATATGTGAAACTATCGCCCTCCACACTGCGGATGCGTGCCAGCCATCAAGCTGGAGACTGGCCCAGCTGCCAACCTACACCATGCGACCCAACTCGCTGGTGTAGATGAAAAGGCACTCATTTGCATGCATGCAGTGCTGTGTCCTGCACATAAAAAAGGGCGTAGCATGCTCGAGCATGGCTGCACATTCAGACCACACGCCCACTAGGTTTGTGAGCAGCAGTTGATGCTGCAGCCGCCAGCAGCCTATCAGCAGTGTCATCACACTTGCAGGTCAGTCTTGCGAACGGCAGGCAGCACGCTGTGCAGCGGCTGCAACCAAAAAACAACATCAGTACCCATGCATCCCCCGCAAACAAGTTCACACACAGCAACCAGCAATAGACCGCCACTGTGACAGCAGGCCTGCTGTGCACCTGGGTGCGACAAGCACGCCTCACACTTGAGGCCGGCCATATGCATTCATTTGCATTTGGCATTGCACCCGCATCATTGCTTAGTCAGCAACGTGAAGCAACCTTTGCCCACCTTGACCAGCACTTTGCACACCCCTACACCCCACAGGAGCCAACCACACTCACCCCACCGCAACAACAACACGGCATGCCTGCATGAAGGCGGTCACCACAGCCCATCTTATCCTGCAAGCACAACAGCAAGCAGCAGTGTGGCTGGGCGAGCAGCGCTGCACTGCCAGCATGGTTCATGGCGCCAAGAACCCACCATGCCGCCACCCATCCCAGACGACACACGATGCCACGTGCACACCAAACTCGCCTGGCCTAGTAGTGTACAAGCGTGCATTGAGCTGCTGGGGTGTCGCTGACAGTGCATGAAGGCACTGCGCCACCATGCAGTAGTTCTGCTCTTTCATTTCTGCACGCACACGAGGTGTTCAGTTTGACCACAAACAGGAGATCTCCTTGCAAGCCCCTGGCTTGTGCAACTGCACCCCCCCCTCCAACCCTGCCCCTGCCGCCGCCACCCTTGCACGGCCACTGCTAAGCAGTCCTGAGATACCTTCCGCCACACGTGGTACACGCGCAGCTCCAGCGCTCAACACTCTCAGGAACGCAGATGACACAACACTCGCTGCCCATAGGAACACTCACGTCACAGCCACACCAGTCACAACCAGCAGAAACACCAACGCCGCCGGTCAGGTGCGCACTCTTGGCGAAACACAGGCCCACAAGCTGCTGCCTGAACCTGCCAGGCATACGCATGCTGTCAGTACTGCTGCACATACATGCTGCATATGGCGCCACACTGCGATCACTCGGCAAAACTGACCAGACACTAAGCTGAAGCTAAAAAACGATGCAGCGCCTGTCGGCAGTGTGCTTCCAAGCACAATGGTGAAACAAGCATGCACATACAGGCCGCTCACAACACGAGGTAACGAGCTCAACTTCACTTAGCTTACAACAAATAACTAGCCACAGCAGGACAGCCGACACAGAGCGACAGCATCATATGCGTTTGCTCACTGTACGTCATATTCATCACCAGCAGCCTTCACTGCTGCCAGTTTCACAGGGTTTGCGCAGCAAGCAGGCATGATTGTGTTAGCGGGTGATGCCCTGCAGGGGCTAGCAGTGAAGGAGGAGTGCCAAAACTCCTTGCCACAAGTGCGGCACCATGCAGCACCTGCATCAGCCACATGACAACGCATGCCAGCTCAACCTGTAGACAATGAACACGATGTGCTTGAGATTGAGGGCTAGATAGCAAAAAATGCACACTAAAACAGCCACACAAGCAACCACAGCACAGGACCAGCTCCTGTCAATGCAACGCCGGAACAGCAGTTGCAGATTGAGTTTGCCAACCTCTGTGTGTGACATATATTGGCAGCAGTAGTAACAAGGACAGACAGCAGTGGTACACAATGCTGTCCTGCAAGTTGTGGCAGCGCAGAGCATGCTTGTATGCTTGAGCAGGACGCTGGTAGCATAGCCAGCCCATGCTGTTGCGCAATGATGAGCTGCACAGGCACATGTATGCACATGTGGCAAACCAAATTGGTTCAGCAAAAAAACACACCACAAACGCAACCAGGGACAAGTAAAAGCACAGACAGCCCAGCAAGTCGTGAGCTGGGATAACCTGAACCTGAACAGCAGATGCACAGCAAAGTGCACCGCACAGTTGCACACGTGAACCTGCCAGACTGGGCAGGTGCAGCAGCGAGGCACTGCATGGCATGCACTGACTCGAGCGCAGCAGAGAAAGCCATCATAAGCATGCTCAGCACTTCGGCACATAAAGCAAGCCATGCAGCATGCTTACGCAGCCAGGTTGGGTCTTGCATCTTCATCAAGCAGTACCTGACAGCAAACAGCAGCTCAGCACTCCCGAAAACGGGCACACTACGTGGCACTTGCCGTGATATTGCAAGGGCCCAAAGCCGCATGGTATCACCTGGCGCCTGGGGCAATACATCCCAGCTCCCAATGCGCCTACCAATGCGCCCAACCCCCGCAGCAGCCTGCACTGATGCGTACAGCTCAAGTTGCCGAACAAGCCTACTTGCACTCACGCCTGATCACCTCCTGGCGCCTCACAACGCCAGTAGCGCAATGCTGTCACGGGATGCCCGTGAGTGCAACAGCACAGTGCAAACACCAGCGTGCCTTCCTTGTGGGGTCAGGCCACCTGCCAGGTGGTCACCCGCCAAGGTGCAGCATGGCAGCATACCGCACCCACCCATCATGCCCGCCCCTGTCTGCATTGCCACCAGCCCTCACCACGAAACAACCACGGCCGTCCTTGCAAGCCAACGCAGCACAGTCACACGCAAAACTGCCAACAAAGTCCTTACGGTACAGCTCTGTCAGGCACCACAAACCCGCTGCTCGCTCGTGGTGCACTACCACACCTCCCCTGGTGCATGCCCGACTCAAACGGCACACATTTTGTGTTTCAAGCATCAACCTACCGCATCCCAGTCACGCACCACGGTACCGCCATCCAGTACACCAGGAGGCATGCCGCATGCGCCGCGGCACACATTTTGTGTTTCAAGCATCAACCTACCGCGCTACAGCACCATACACCTCAATCACGTGAAGTACGACATGCAGCGCTCCTCAACGGTGTCCATGAGCGCCTGCACGACTGCCCGCCCGCTGCAGCCCTTGCGCGCCACCACCAGCAGGCTGTCGTTGATGCGCTGCCTGCAGCCTGGGTACGCCGACAGCTTGGGGTAGCGCGCGGCGGCCAGCAGCTCCACGCCACGCGGCTGCCTGTTGCACGTTGCAGCGCGGTGGACGGGTGGGCATGGCAGGCAGGTGTGAGTGGGATACAGCCTGGCGCGCAACTGGCTGCCTTGGTGTTGCTGTCACGGAGCAGTAGGGCATGCAGGTTTGATTACAGCCGGTATTGAGTAAGGACAGACACAGAAAAGCCACCTACACGGTGGATGTAATGCTGCACAGCTGCATGGCTGCAGACGACACGACCACCTGCTTCAGCCCTCCAGGTCATCACCGCCATCAGCAGCGCTGGACTGCTCACCAGTTGCGGTTCACCCACGCCTTGAGTGCAGCGGGCGACCTCCTGGTGAGGAAGCTCTCGCCGCCCCACATGTCGCCGACCGACTCGCAGTCCGGCTGCAGGTGGCTGGCCAGCAGCATAGGCTGCTCGGCAGCAGCCACCATGTGCGGCTGGCGCAGCAGCAGGCGGCTGGTAGTGGCCAGCAGCAGGCGGCCAGACACGCGCGGCACGCTCAGCGCAAACTCTGGGCGCAGCTGATCCAGCGCTGCACACAGCAGCGCGCCACACGACAGCAGGCGACAGGAGTGACCAGATGTGATGTGATGTCGGACTGTGTTGGGTGAGTGTAGTCGGGATGCTGAGCCGGATCTGCTGCCTGCAAAGATGCATGCAACGGGTGCACATACACTGCTGCTGGTGCTACATGCGCAGGGCATCTGACAAGCAAGCACAGGCACACAGCCTGCTGCAGTTGGCCCACCTGTGTCGAGCAGCTGCAGCACCCACTCCTCGCACACCACGCTGATCAGCCGGCTCTCCTCAACTGCAGCAGCTGCAGCTGCCTCCTGATCCCCCTGCAGCTGCTGCTGCTGCTGGCTGCTGAACTTGACTGAAGCTACTGCCAGACAGAGCCTTGCACAGCATGGACGCAATGCCCCTTGAGCCGGGCCTGCACAGGGCAGACGATGTGCGGGACAGCCACCCGGACAGGCCGCTGGAGCTGCCGCTGTCTGCACTGCCCGCACTGCCAGGCGCAGCAGCAGCGACAGCGCCGTTGCTGACAGCAGCAGCGTCTGCAGCGCTGTCAAAGCTTTCCAAACCAGGCCGTGCATCGTGCACATCGGGGCACTTGAAGAGCACCACAAGGTCGTGCAGTCCCTGCAAGTGTCATCGACACATGCGCAACCAGAGCAGCACAGCACACAAGGCACAGGATTCTGTTGGTTGCACATGCTGGGACGCCTGCATGCAATTGGCCTTGCACACAAAACACGCTGACACGTAGCGCACCCGCTAGTCGCTCCGTGCACCAACACATGCATGTAGTAGCTCTGCGACGATGCTGCACAGCACAGGGACGGGCCGTCTCTCCGAGCCCACCTGCAGCTGCGCAAGGCCGCGCAGGTCATGCTGGCTGCACTTGGCGCCATGCAGCTCCAGCAGCAGGCTGCTCAGGCGTGGGCACAGCGCCAACGGCGCCGCATCAAACACGTACAGGTCGGTGTCCGGCTCGTACGCAAACTCAGCCATGAGGATGCTCAGCGAGGTGAGGCCCGTGAGCTGCACCAGGCTGGGCGGCAGCCTGCAGGCAAGCACCGGCCACGCACAGGGTGACACGGCAGGCTGAGTACGTCAGAAGTCAGCTGCAAGAATAATGCAGGGAGAGGCCATGTCCTGTTCACAAGCTCACGCGGCTGCTCCCAGGCACTCTGGAAGGCATTCTACAGTATCGCAGTAATGAACACACCGACAGCCCCCGAGGCAGGAGTACATCCACCCCAGATTCTCTGCTTTGTGGCAGCTGCATTGCACAGGACACCGGTTTGGCGGCGCAGCAGCTGCAGGACGTGGCGAGCTGTAAGGGCAGCTGCCAGCGATGCCCACCCCAAACTCCACGCCTCTGCAAAACACCCGCAAGCTCGACTCGGGCTGTCACTCCTGGCCGTTGCACCCCGCACAACTGCCGACTGCACTGTCGCTGTTGCCCTGCTGGCACCACGTCCGGCAGCGCCTGCTTGTGGCGCTCACCTGTTGAACTGCATCTGCTCATGCCGTGCCAGCGTCAGCACCAGACGCACATCAGGCACGTGGGCAGCGGGCCCCAGCTGCGCATGCTGCCCACTGCACAGCCTCAGGTCCACCTGCCGCAGCCCATGCAGCTGCTTCAGCACAGGAGGGACAATCGCATACCCCTCGTGCGTGGGGGCATCTGGCGGCAAGTACTGGTACTCGACCAACGCCAGGGACGTGAGCTGAGTCAGGCCTGACAGTGGTGCAAGCACTGCACCCTTGCTGTTGAGCAGCAGCGCGTCCAGCTCCATGCCCAGGCTGATGTGGCGCAGCTGCGGCAGGCAAGGGCCCGCTGCCGCCAGTGTAGTGCAGGTGGTGTGCAGCTGGCCAACAGAATAGCCTGCAGGAAAGGCATTACAGCAGTTTGTGACGAGCCCACAGCACCAACAACATGCAGAATTGAAATGTGCAACAGTCTGCTGGCTTGCATAGCAGAATAAATCGATGCATGTACATGTGACTCGCATGCGCTGACCATACGTGTCATACACAAGACATGCACAATCAGTAGCATGTTGCTGGGCCATGGCGCTGTGTGCATTGCCTGTGCTGCTGCCACTGCTGGGTTGAGTTCCAGCTGTCCTGCAAGCTGCAGCCTACCTGATGCCAGGTTCAGGTGCAGGCACTGCAGGCTGCTGGGCAGCATGGCAAAGTCAACGATGGGTGCAGAGGCGATGCCCAGGTTCAGACCCCGCAGGCGTGTCAGGTGCTGCAGGCTGACCGCAGCCTGCTCTGCTGCTGTTGCGCTGAGCTGGCGCCCCTCTGCATCGCAGCGGGCATCCAGCAGCTGCAGCCAAGTGAGGCCCTGCAGCTTGCCAAGCATGGCGCTGCCTGCTGCGCACATCCACACGCGCGCACTGGTTGCGAACTGCAGCGCGCGGCACTGCTGCAGCTGGTACTGCAGGTTGTGCTGCGTGGCCTCTACCTCGCAGGGCAGGGCACGAGTGAGGGCCCAGTCGACTGGCAACTCTGGCTCGTCAGACTCTGCTGCTGCTGAGCACACGATGGCGGCCCAGCTGCGGCAGACAGATGCAGTCATGCACCTCTCCCTGCAGAGCAGAAGCAGCGGTACACCAGCGTGTGCAGCGTGTGCAGCGGTACAAGTACAACCGTCTGTCAGCACCAGCGTGTCTGCTGACGCGTGCTGGGTCAGTTGTATGTAAGCGGACAAAGCTGGGTGTGCGGATATTTGTTGCTTGCAGGACACGCGCATGGCCCCACAGATCAATGCGAAAGGTGCATAAGGTCGTCACACGGAGCAGCAGCCACATGCCATGTCAGCAAGCCCTAGTATGCCATGTTGCCTTGTTTCTGACAGCCCTGGTGCATACCTGAATGGTAGCTGTCGTAGGACACTAGCAATAGCCCCATGCGGCAGAGCACTAAGGCTGATTGGTGGTCCATGGGTGTTGCTTCTCCCTCCTGCTGACTTACCCTGCTGCTTGCTGTCCAAGTGCGTGGAGGGATGCAGCAGAGCATGTTCGGTCTGTGGTACCCCAGACAAGCAGCAGAACATGCCTGCTGCCGCAGGATCGCTGGCACTGGTCTGTTGGTGAAGCTGATGTCGTAGACTCCCTCCAAAACTAAAACCGTCACAGCATAGGCGTTGCCTGGGACTCACAAAGTATCGACCGGGTTGCACGATTATGATCCACCGCACGTGGCCGCACCTTCCTTGCACGTCATGTCCAAGGCAGTGTGACCAGGTCTCAACTCCTGACTTGAAAAACTAGCAGATCGAGCTACACAGGGAGGTTGACCAAATTTTGCTGAACTAATTTCCTTGACTTGATGCCCTGACACCTGCGGGGCGGGCATGGCTTCAGGACGTGCCTTGGCGCGGCTTCTCGTCAGCGCGAATCGCACTGGTCTCAGGTATGCAATAAGTAGCAAGCTCACATGTTAGCCGTAGTGCACAGCATTGGGCACCAGCAGCACTGGGTGCTGGTTACTTGGGTAGTATGTGCCCGAAGCAGATACTTACGGCAGCACCACAAATCCGTTCTGCTGAGTGTGGAGCGTCTGAAACACCTTCACTTGTACGCAGGATCAGTAATGCTGCTGCCCTGTTTGCAGCAGGGCCTGGAGCTTACCACAGGGCCGCATTCAGCAGCAGCAGCAGCAGCAGCACCAGCACCAGCACCAGCGCCGGCAGCGGCCCAGCAGCTACATCTACCATACAGCCGCCGCTGGAGCACTTGCTTAGCAGCAGTAGCACAGTAGCAGACGCCGCTGCAGATGCTGCAGGCACAGCAGCCAGCAGCTTTGCAGCGGCACAACCGCTTGAGCCTATGGCTCAACTGCTCAACCCATTTGTGTTGGGCAGCAGCATATGGGAGCTTGGGCACAGCATGACTGGCCTGCCCTGGTGGGCTAGCATTCCTGCAACCACGTTGGCGATGCGCTTTCTACTGCTGCCTTTAACCCTGAAGGCCAAGTCTGCAGCACTCAACTGGGTGCTGCTGCAGAACTCTTTTCAGACTGCTGACAATCTGCTGGACCAAATAAAGCAGCAGCAACAGCAAGGTGCAGCAGCAGCTGCCAGCAGCGATAAAGCAATGCAGGCAGCAGGCAGCCTGGGGCAGCAGCAGCAGCAGGCGGCCATTGAGCAGCTGAAGCCTCCTAGCAAGCTCAAGCTGGTACGGTCGTACTACCGGTACTTCAGGAAGCAGCAGAAGACCACCAGCATGTGGTGGTGGGTCGCCAACGCAGCCGTGCAGGTGAGCAGCTGGAAGTTTAGGCTTCTGTGCTCGCTTCAGCCTGCGGCGGCATGCGCGCACCCATCACTGTGCAGCACAGGCCAGCGCTGACTGCAACGCTCAAGCAGGACGTGCCGCTAAGCCACCACTACCGCCTTCACACTGGTGCTGCCGCCCATCGCGTGGCTGCTGGGTGTGATGTGCCTGCAGGCAAACACGTTTGTGATCATGTCGGTCGCGTTACGGCAGATGGCAGACTCCCAGTGGCCCGGCATGGCGCAGCAGGGCCTGTACTGGTTCACCGACCTCACGCAGCCCTCAGTGCTGCTGTCCAGCCTGAGCTGCCCGTACGGTGTGGCAGGCACGCTGCTGCCCCTGGGCATGGTGATCCTGTACCTCAGGACAGTCCAGCAGTCGCCAGGTGAGGTGCAGCGCAATGCGCCGAGGCGCAGGCAGTGCAGCGGCCGCGGCAGGTCACAGGCAGCAGTGACAGCAGCTTGTGCAGGCTCAGATGCCTCGCACGGTCTTGGCATGGCACCAAGCAGGGTTTGCCGGCAGTGCGGCGCGCACGTGCAGCATGCAGCGTGTACAAAGGCTGCCGCCACAGCAAAAGCAGCAGCAAGCTCGCCAACAGAACAGCATGCCGAGCTACTTTCAACAGGGCGCTGCAGGGTTGCAGCAGATGCGCAGCCTTTGTGCTTGGCGAGGGTGGTGTGAAGTGACGCATCATCTTCAGGTCACAAGTCCAGCCATAGCAGCAACACTGCTGGGCCCGTTGGCCAACACTGTACGTGTGTGCTTTTTCTGCATGTGCTGCTGCCGCCATGGCCGCAGCTGTACACTCCCCTGGTCTGAAGCTGCTGCTGGACAGCGGCTGCGTGCCTTACTTCTGCCTGGCCTCGCTTCAGCCGCAGGCTACGCTGCTGTACTGGGCCAGCAGCAGCATGTTCTTCTACGGCATGCAGTCAGCGCTGTCGGTTCCCAGGGTGGCGCGCGGGCTGGGACTGCCCAGCATGCTGCTGCCAACGCCCAGGGGGCCACGGGAGGAGCGAGGTGGGCTGCGGTGCAGTGGCGGGGCTTGCATCATACGCCTCTCCAGCAACTGCCGCCGCGGCTTGATTTGATCGTGTATAGTAGTTTGGCACATGCACATCTGCATGTGTGGAGTCTCAAGATGCCTGGGCAGCAGAGGGGGCCTGTGCTGCAGCTGTTGTCCATCATTGCCCCCGTTTTGTTACTGATCAACCAGTCATCCGGACGCGGATACACGTTGTCGTGGCAACGGCCGATGTCGTTTCTTTGCTGGTATTGGCGTTCGCGCATCACCATGCAATTGCTGCATTGTCATCACCCTCCCGCCCCGTGCTGTCCCGCCCTCCCGACCCCTGCAGAGCGTGCTGAGCAGGAGGCTGCAGACGCGCGCAAGCTCATCTGTGGCAGCGAGGACGACGGCTTCCTGCGCTTCCTGGCAGCCAGCTACATGTCGCGAGGCAGGCACCAGCAGGCGCTGCAGTGCCTGCAGCGGCTGACTGTGCTCGCGCCAGGTGCGGCCTTGCGCGGCGGCGCTGGCTGTGGCGGTGCATCGCAGCATGGCTGCCTGCTTGCCAGCCTGCTTGCCTGCCCTGTGCAGACAAGTGTTCCTGTGCAGACAAGTGAACGAGCAGGGATGCACCAGATCGTCCAGTTGTGTGTCGTGTGGCTGGCCTACTTAGTGTATCTCTGCGCGCGAGCGCCATCTGTGCGCACGGTCTGCAAACAGGTGTCCATTTCCCTATGTGTGCCTGGCGGGATCCCACTGAGCTGATGCTGCGGCTGTCGTGGTTTGGACTGCAGGTGACAGCTCCGCCTTCAGCGCCTTGGGGAGGACTGCTGCTGAGCTGCAGCAGTGGCCCACAGCAGCAGCAGCATACGAACGCTCGGCAGAGCTGCATGCAGCAGTGGGAGAGGTGCAAGAGCAAGCCATCGAGCTTGTGCTGTCTGGCAAGCACTGGCTGAATGCAGTGGCGGAAGTCAGGCAGCAGCAAAAAGCGACGGCAACAGCAAAGGACAAGCACGGCAGAAGCAGCAGCAGCGCCAGCAAAAGCAGCAGCAGCAAGAGCGGCAGCAGCAGCAGCAGCAGCAGCAGCAGCAGCAGCAGCAGCACAGAAGGCAGCGGCGGCCGCGCTGAAGAGGTGACCGCGTGGGGCGTCAACGTTGACAAGCAGCAGGTGAGATCCCTCGCAAGGTTGCGGCAGTTTTGCTTGCGGCTGACCATCTGCGCAGGAGATATCAAAGCAGGGGCATATCAGGATTATAAGGGCAAGGTGACAAGAGCAGTGTGCACACCAGTTGCGTGCTTTGCAGCCTGGAAGTGGGCCGCCGGCTGAGCCATGCTGACCGGTGCATCTCTCGCATTTGTCTTTACTCGATAATTGCTGACTTGCCTGCACCTTTGCACCCTTGAAGTGCAGGACTACATTGATGCTGCACTCAAGGTGCTGCAGGCAGCTGTGGCCCTGCCAGCAGAAGCATCGGGCGAGGGGCGGTACCTGCTTGCCATGGCCCAGGCAGCAGGCGGCCAGCGCAACGATGCTCACTTCACCAGCCAACAGTACTGGGCTGCTGCATGTGCAGCAGCGCACGGCGACCCCATGGCCAAAAGCAACGCAGCTGCGAAGCTGCTGCCTGTGCTGGCGAACCTCTGCAAGCAGTACCACACACACGGCGAAGACGAGCCGCTGATGGCGACTGCTGCTCTTGCAGCTGAGGTGGCGCAAGCTGGCTGGGACAGGCAGAGCAGGGAGCAGCTGAATGACACGCTGGGCGCCGCTGCACAAGCGGCTTCAGCAGGGGGCCGCTTCACGCTGGCCGAGCAGCTCAAAGGGCTGCAGGGCAAGCTGCTGGGCACTGGCAGTGGCAGCACAGTCGGCAGCAGCGGCAGCTTAAGTGGGAGAGGGGGTTAAGCACATCAGCTACTCGCTGGCCAACTCTTTTGCTTGCCATGGTGTACAAACGCAATGCTGTTCCATGCAGTGGTGTGTCTTGTTATGTGCATGCCATGTGCTTATGAACAGCTCAGCTGAGAGGAATGTGGGCTGGCATGCAGCTGTGCAACGTCAGCACGCGATTGGGCTTCCAATGGCTGTGAAAGTGCGTAGGGAGGCGCTGCAGGCAGAGGGTATGCGCCTTGCTGGCAGAGCAGGAACCCTGGAAGCGGAACACCATGGGTCTGTCATGATCCTCTGATCAGAGGAGGATGAACCCTACCCTGCTGAGTGCCGTCGTTTAGGAACGCTTGTTGAGCCAAGAGCCTGACAGGTGAATTTTGCTGTGAGTTTTTTTCAAGTACGCACGGTCCTGCGATCACTGTCAGGTGCCCGTCTGCTGACCACATTGTGGATCTGGCCTGGTCGCTCACGATTGATCGCTTTCACTGCACCCCGACATCTTGTCTTACATAAATCAGTAACGTCTAGCAACTGCTACCCTGGACATTCGGCGACAGCGTACTGCCCTCAGTACCTGTACAGCGACATACAGCACAGGCACAGTCATCATGACGGGCACCAAGCCTACTTGGGCCAACAGCACGTTCGTGAGAACCAGCCTGCCCATGTTTGGCTTCGTAGTTATCTGCTGGTTTGGCCTCAGCCAACTGGTAGACAGCAAGCTGCGCATCAGGGTGAGCAAGCAGCAGCAGCAGCAGCACAGCAAGCAAGCATCAACTCAAGACCACCACTCAGACCCTCGCTCATGCAGGCTTAGTATGGGGATGCCTTTGGCATTTTGCCCTTTCCCATGCATGGGGGCCTGCGTTGCTGGGTCTGCACATTGCCAGACTCTCCATGCTTGCACTGCCTGCTGCAAGCACTCTGTCATTCTCTCTTGCTGCACTGCATGTCGGCCTCCACACATCCTTGCTGACCTACCAATGTTTCTGCTACAAACCCGCGGCTGCCACCAGTCTGGTGTGCGTGGCTACCAAAAGGTGGATGAGTATGATCCCATGGAGCGCATGAAGCGCTTGGCCACTGGCCCTGCAGTGTCCAGCCTGCAGGAGGAGCTGACAACGATGCAGGTGGGCCTGAGCAGCAGCAACCCCTGTCTGCCAAACTGGCAGCTGTCATATGTTGGTGCAGCAGAGTGCGGTTGTCTGAATGGCTGTGGGGTTCACATGCACTCCTGAAACGAGCCGTGCAACTGCTGGTGACAACAGCAAGGGCCGACTGCAGACAGGATGCACACCAACAGGCGTCCTACAAGGCAGCATGGTGTGGCAGTGGACGTGTATGCATGCCGTGGACAGGTGCCCACAGCCCTGGGTTGCCTCATTGCAAAGGTATGTGAATGAAAGCAGTGCTGACGTACTCGTAGCTATCTGCTAATGGCTGCTTTCGCTGTCTGTACCTCTGTGCACTGCTGCGCGTGCTTGCCGCAGCATGAGGTGGACATCAATAACTTCACATACAAGCCGGTGCCACGAACAGATGAGGAGGAGGAGTGACCACCAGCAGCAGCAGCAGCAGCAGCAGCAGCAGCAGCAGCAGCAGCAGCAGCAGCAAACGACGCCATGCGCGTGGCAGCATGAGCAGCAGCATGAGCACAGCTGTATTGGTAGCACAGCAGCCCGTGTGTTGTGCTGGGCACTCTGCAGTGACTGTGTTGCTGCATGACTGACAACACCATCAGCAATGTCGCATCCCAGTGCATGCATACCAACACAATTTTTTGCTTCTAGCACCTGCAGGCAGGTCAAGTTTGTGTCAACTTCGCGTTGTTCGATCGTTAGCAGCGATATGGTGCAGTTTGCGAGCTTGTTTTTGGTTGCGGTGGTACCTATGCAACACTGTACATCTTTTCTTGTCAAGTCTTGGGATGTGCGCAATGCATGCAAACATTCTGGAGCAGTGCTCCCTCCTCTTTCCGCCCCGGTGGGGCGCGGGGCCGATGGCGCTGATGCTATGGCTTGAATGGGTAATATGATGATGATGACTGTACATCAGCAAGGCGTGCGTTTTGCACGCTGGGAAAGGGCACAGCACTGCGTGCATGCAAAGGTGTGCCTGATAGCCTACCACCCTCCCGCATGCTGTGGTACCACCACATGCAGTGCTTGCAGTTTTGTCCTGGCGTCTATTGTACCATCAGAATGTGCAGCACCTGCCGCACTTTTTTCCATGTCTTCTTGGTTTGCAGATGCACACTTTGGTGCCTTGTTCAGTGTTGGCCTCGTTGCTAGGGCAAGCTGCTTTATTGGTGCAGCATCAATCGTTGATGTGACGTGTGTGTTGGTGCCACTAGCTGTTGGCCTTACTACTAGTAGGCTATGGCGTAGCACACAGCGCTGCTGGCACCAGTTTCCCAGGCATGTTCTGGCCTTACCTCCTGTCTATCTCATGCAATATATCCGTGCATGTTTGCTCTTGTCCAAGACGTCGTCCACTTACGCCGTCAGCAAGATACAGGCGCACCTGAGTGTTTTTGTTGTAATGGACACCATTTATGCGGACACCAGGCAACAATGGGTCACCGAACACTCTGACATGACACAGCACTGCATGCACACAACTGTGCATTTAAAGGCTTTGTCACCTTGGTGTGGATCGCAACTACGGAGCATGCATCCAAGGTTAGATCCAGGACATAAGCTGAACAAGGTTTCAGCCTGCTGTGTGCTCGATCTGTTTCTGACCAGTCATGTTTCTGACCGCTGACCAGTCATGTTTCTGACCGCTGCGCACACTTCAAAGGCATCCAATGGCACGCTGCACGTTACGCAGTACACTGTGCTGCCAGGCTGTACAGGCTAATGGCTGGAAGCAACGCAGTCATGGTGCTGCAGGGGCTGCTGCGAACTTGTGTTGCATGACGCGTGTGCTGGCCACCCCATGTGTTCACTAGTAACAGCATTGCGAAAGCATGCTCAGCATGAGGCAGACCAGGGTATTCTGCAACCCAGCCGCCGTCCGGCTGCCAAAACATAGTATGTATAAGGACACAGCACTGTATGTTACAGAAGCAGAATGAGTGCTGAAACACATGTGCTCAAGCGCTCACTGCCCAAGTCGCTCGCCATCACCGTCATGTACCCAACTTGGCAACCGTTCAAATGCCTCGGTGCGCGGCCCAAACCAGCGATGATGACAACGTGCTCCACTCAAACCCTCCACGGGTGCTGTTACGACGCTCCACTCATCACTGCTGGCGTCTGGAGCACTTGCAGGCTCTGCCATGCTGCCCCTACTGAGAAAGCAGACGTGCCTGCATTGAATGCCCACACCCAAACACTCTGGCTTCTGCAGTGCAACGCTCTTGCACATGCATCACGGCTTATGCCATATGTCACCCCTGGAGCCAAGCAGCAACAGCTGACCTGCTGCTGTGTGCTGCGGCACTACCTCCAGAGACCACACAGCCTGCTGCAACAGCTGCTAGCCCTGCTACTACTGCCAGCGGCAAGCGACTGAAAGCGACTGCTGTTGGCGGCTGGCCCTGGCATTGAAGCTGGCTGCCGCATGCAGCACTGCATGCTGCCAGCACCCAATGCGCGCGGCGGGTGTGCTGCCTCAGCTGCAGCAGCTCGACTTCTTCTTGCCTCCCTCGTCCTGAGGGTTGTCCACCACGATGCTGGTACCTTGGTTGGGCAGCTGCACACACACATTGAAACAGGCAACATGCACAGCAGTAGCATACGATGAGGCCAGCGGGTCGCCAAGCCGATAACAGCCACCAGCTGAACACCACAGCTGCAGTGCTGGTGAGCAGTACACAACCCTGCGCATGCACGCATGCACGTGGATTGCTGCCGTGCAAGTTCCTGAAGCAGCTGCAAGCACTGCACCACCCATACATGCTGCAACAAGGCAGTGCTCACATGTTTTGCTGCAACACAACAAAGCCACGCACACTGCTCGTATATCTCCTGCTGCACACCCTCCCACCTGGCACCCATATATGCATGCATAGCCAACCTCCACAATGCCCCGCTGTGTCCCGCACCTTTGATCCTTTGTCATCTGCATCAATGACCTTTTTGCTGACTATGTGGTAAATCTCTGTCAGGATCTGGTGGAATGCCTTTTCCACGTTGGTAGACTCCAGCGCGGAGGTCTCAATGAACGACAGCCCTTCCTTCTCGCAGTAGCCCTGCGCATCGTCTGTGTTCACGCTGCGCAAGTGCCGCAGATCACTCTTGTTGCCCACCAGCATGATAACAATGTTGCTGTCAGCATGGTCACGCAGCTCCTTCAGCCAGCGCTCAACGTTCTCAAATGTTACTGCAGGAGCAGTGGTCAGCGTGCATTATACAGTTGTTAAGAGGGTACCAGTCCAGCGCCAGTAGGACCTTGACTTTACTGCCTGCTGCATTTGCTTTGCTGCAGCACTCAACCATTGCTGCTAACTCTAGGGGTAATATGACACAAGCAGTAGCTTCGCGCCAGTTCCCTGCAACCATCAAACTGCAAGCAATGGATGTCGCTTGCTGGGCTTGACAGGGTTTCCACTTGCAGGAAACAGCTCCAGCCCACCCATAAACCTGCAGCTGCTCTATAACATACATCACGGGCACCTGCATACTGATACATGCACAACCAGCTGCCACAGCCACGTACGTCACTGGTGCCAGCGGCCGCTGGGCCGCCGACGCATTACCAATGTTCAATATTGCTGGGATGCTGCGCACCTGATTTGGTGATATCATACACCAGCAGCGCGCCAACTGCTCCACGATAGTATGCACTTGTGATTGCCCTGTATCGCTCCTGCCCTGCTGTGTCCCAAATCTGTGCTTTGATTGTCTTGCCGTCCACCTGCATGCAACACCAGCAGCAGCAACAGCAGCAGCAGCAGCAAGCAGTTGCACACCAGCGCTTGTCCATGCCCATGCAGCTGCTGTAGCCAAGCCCAGATGTATATTTGCAGTTACTATTGCAACAGTTGGTCACCTGTATGCTGCGGGTCGCAAACTCCACGCCGATGGTGGATTTTGACTCTAGGCAGAACTCATTGCGCGTGAAACGGCTCAGCAAGTTGGACTTGCCGACTCCTGAGTCTCCAATCAGCACCACCTTGAACAGATAATCGTAACTGCGGGTAAGAAGGCAAGGGAGGAGGGTCAACAAGCTGTTGTATTGCAAGAGGCCCACAGCGGGCTTCACCATGCCCCGCCCAGGCTCGCAACGCCACGCACTCGTCGTCTGGCTTGTGACTCATTGTTCCTGCTGAGCGTGAAGTGCGGCTAGGGCTGGTAGTGCAGCCGAGATGGCGTTCACCAGCGAACGTTCGTGCAAGCAACCACCCAAAGGCGCAAGCAGGCTCTGATCCGAATGTAGATATGCGCAGAGGAAATAATTATTGCTTGTAGTCAGGCCCTCTGGTGGACAAATCTTTGGGGGTTGGGCTAGTTAGGTCTTTCCCTGCGGGAGCCTCTTCACCGCGCAACTCCAGACCGCTTGATCTTGCCGGTACGGTGAACTAGAATGATCTATTCGTGGCAGCCTGCGTGCGAACAACCGATCCTCGCCACATATACCTGCCACCAGGACATCTAACATGCAAGCCACTGTTCACCTGCAAGCTACCTTGCCACGCTGCTGCAGCTTGCCTGTGCTGCTTCTGAACACATCATCACGGAGGAGCCTGTGAAGGGCGTCGTAGCTTAAGCAACAGCTTGTCAACTGCACATGGCACATGTGGACCGGATGCCAACCATGGGCAATTGTGTTGCTTTCACATATGTATGCATGCAGTGCTGTCCTTTCACACTTCAATGAGTGAAATATGAAATGTGAAATGTGAGTCGAGGCAGGTGGTGAATGCAGAGTACATAATCAAATCAGCCGTGCACCTCATCACCAGCAAAAGTGTTGCTGTCACATCACACAAAGGGAGAACAGCTTGTTGCTACAGCGCAAGATCAGCAGGCCCCCACGCTGAAAGAAATGACATGCTGGTGGTCTGCAACAGCAGGCCTGCAGCTACGCTAAATCAAAGCAGGTGTGCTGTTGCACGGGACATGCTCCAACCTGCGAAACACTGCTGATTGGCGCAAAGCTAACACAACATGCACCAATACACCAGCCTTACAGCTTTGCTTAAGCGTTGAGCATGGCGATCGGGCTATCATGCCGCCCCTGCCCTGGAACCGGGAGGCGCCGTTTATACAAAAGTGTCGGCTGTTCAAAAGCCTTCACAAAGAGAACGCAGTACCAAACCCTGCCATGCACAACACCTCTTTGTCTTCAGTCGACTTCACCCCTGTTCCCAAGCACGGGAATCTCACGGCACTCGCTCATTGTCTGGTTGCATGCATGTTCAAGCACAACGGCAAGATGTTTGCGTACTCCAAAACACCCGATACTGCTACTTCTCTCTCTCTTGGCACCGTACATGTCGTGCAGACACGCAGGCAAGCCACAGACCAGTCACCAAAACAACAGCCCGCTGCCGCTGCTGCCTTGCTCAGCCCGCAGCTGCTCTCAGCATCCGTGAAGACACTCACATTCGTGCGCTCCTGCGTCTGGTTCTGCTGCCTGTTGTCATGGCTCTCCCATGCTGCACCCTCGCAGCCGTTGCACTGCCTTCGTGCTGCTCCTGCTGTAATTACAGCATCATGGCCTCCGCCACGGCCTCCTGATCAGGGGTCATGTGGCTGCTGCTGCTGCTGCTGCTGCTGCCGCTGGTGTCCTTGGTGAGGATGAACACGCTGCCACCGTCGCCGCGCGTAATGCGTGTGTCCTCGTCCAGGTATGTGGTCAACAGCCAAGTCTGCGCATTGTCAGTGCTGATGGGAAACGACAGGTCTGGCGACTGGCTGATGATGCCGCCGACCTGAACAGCAGACAAAAAAGGCATGGCAGAGGATGGGCAGCACGGTTGCCAAGTTGAGCTGGCTTAGTCACACTACTACCCTGCAGTCATGGTATGGCATGTACAGGCCTTCAATCCTCAACATGCTAACAGACAAGAGCCTGACAGTCGCGTAATGAAACAGCGCAGCTGACAGCAAAGCGCAACCGGCTGTGTTTGCGGCTACGGTTGCTGCTGTCCTGCAATGTGGTGCCTGCCATCCCACACGTTTTGTCAGCTGTATGCATGCCATAAGCAACACTCCACCGCCACCTCCCTGACAGTATGTCGGTGTGCACCTCTGCAGCACGCCTGCCTCTCGCTTCCACAGACGCAATGCCGTGCAGCTTCCACAGGCCTGGGCCAGCATTCAACCCTCACCTGCTTCAGGATGCTGCTCAGCCCCTGGCTGAACGGCTGCAGCACGCCGCGCAGCTGGCCCAGGTCGACCGTCTGCCCCAGCACGTCCACGCTCTCCGGCACCTCCAGGTCCGCCAGCAGCTCCGGCGTGGCGATGCTGCCGCGCTCAAAGCTGACCTGCAGCCGCTTTGGGCTGCGCACCTCAAAGCTGGCGGTGGTGCTGAGCGAGGTGCGCGACAGCGGCACGCTGAGCGCTGCCCGGTTCTCCACCGTGTTGGTGAGGGTGTCCACGCGCTGCGTGATGTCGCCAATGCTGACGAAGGGCAGCTTACTGAGCGCCAGGATGGCCAGCAGCTCGCTGTTGCTGGTGTAGACCAGCTTCCAGGTGCCATCCAGCAGAGCCATCATCTGCGGTGGATCACAAGCAGGCAGGCAAAGCACAGCAGTGAAGGGCATTGCAAGTACGCCGCGTGGTGGCAGTTATAGAGCCATCATCAGCCAACTGCACGACCAGTGGAATACATTGCAGCAGCTGTGGAGCAGGTAGGCAGGCACTGCAGGCGTGTTGAAACATGGAACCCCACCACAGAAGTATGCTTGCAAGGGGCAGGCATGCACTGCTCCCTGACAACCACCACGCCTGTAACAGTTGCTGCCAGCGTTGTGTTGCTGTGCATGCGTGCTACAGCTGCCTGCACCGGCAGCATGCATGCTGTGCCAGGATTCGCACTGCGCAAGCAGACCACCAGCATCCAGTGCTGCCCCTGCTGCTGTTCGACCGCTGCGCCTGCTGCCACTCTAGCAACTGTGCTCGTTGCTGCTGCTGCTGCTGCTGCTCACCTCTGTTGGTGAGGGCGTAGGGTTCTTTGCCTCCAGCTGTGTGATGAGCTCGTTGATCTCGGCACGCACTTCGCTGCGCGCCGACAGGCCACGCTCAGTGCCGTAGAAGGAGTCCAGCAGCGCTGCCTGCAAGCATACACACTTAGCGTGTCAGCATGCCGGCCAGGTGCAGACTGAAACACACAGACATAGCCAAGACACATTTGTGGGCGCTGCTGTAGTGCCGACAGACTGCACAGTTGCAGCACAGTGCACGGCAAGAGGGCCCTGGGAGCTGCTGCTGTTACCGATGGCATGGCTGCATCTGCCCTGAAAGAGTGCGTGATGGCTGCCATCAATCGCCGCTGCTGTGTTCTGCGTGCGTTTCCAGTGCGAGAGGCTGCCCACCTTGATGTCTGCTGCGCTCATATCATCATCTGACTCCGGCTCCGCCATAGCCATGGCAAATTCCACAGCTGGCGAGCTGCTGAAATCCTGCAATCACCAGCACAACACTCATAGCCTTGACACCAAGATGGAGACAAATCGCGTCATACTAGCAACCCAGGCACATATGACATTGACAGCAAACCACGCCAAACTTTGCACACACTTGCAGCCACCCATTTACCATGTACATGCGCTGCTGCTTGTGCAGCTGCTTTGTCCTGCCGCTATAGCTGTGCAACGGCTACCTGGTCGGTAAAAGCCTCCTCTGCAGCTGCACGTACACGGCGCTTAGGCGCCACCTGCGTCAACAGGATGCAGAACAGAAGTTGGTGGGTGGAGTGAGGTGGGTACAGAGTCACGCGACCCTTGTGCAGGTGCTGCCGCAATCAACTGTAACAAGGATTAAAAACTCTTACGTACCCGCCCGTTGGCCTTTGCCACCCTGGGGTTCACGATCCTTCGGCTGGAACTCCTGCAGGAAGCGCCTCTTACTAGTGAGACACCATGCACCGACAGCCAGAGCCATGGCTGCTTTAACGACTCTTTACCTAGCAACAGCTGCATTCTTTTGGGCAAATCGTAGCGCTGACATGCTTGCAGGAAGACGTTCGGTTCGACAGAAGTTGCGCAGGCGAAGGCAATAGCAGCAACAAATCAATCAAAACGTGGTGCCGCGTTTCAACACCTTGGTGAGGACGCAATGGCTCAGCAGAACCCTGGTACGCGTGTAACGATGGCAGTAACACAGCTGCGGCAACATGCTTAGCAACTTGCATGCCAGGTTGTTCTGCTGTATTACCTTTCTTGTCACAGTGCTTTGCGCTTATTTTGTGCAAGCACAACCACCTTCACGATGGCCAAGGCAAAAGCAGCTGTGGCGCCTGTCTCAAAAAAGGAAAAGAAGGCGGTCGAGAAGGCTGTGAAGGCCGAGACCAAGAAGAAGGTACAGATCATTCCTGGCGTTCCTGAGACTGCTGAGGATAAGCACCCAAACATGGCCGTGAGCTGCTCAAGTCCTGTTCTGCAGGTGGTGAAGGCAGCCTCCAGCGACAGTGATGATTCTTCTGATGAGGAGGACTCTGAAGATGAGGCCCCCAAGGATCAGGTGCGCGATGGACAGACTTCGCCGTCAGTGTTTCTCGACAGCCAGGAACTGCGCGACCGGGGACCACGCACCCAGCTGGAGGCTTATTAAACTTTTCTCGTTCTGTTTTGCAGCAGAAGAACGTGAAGGCCGCGGCAAAGGTGGAGAGCAGCGACGACTCCAGTGAGGTGTGTGAGCGTCCTGCAGCTGATGCTCAGCAGCCTGCCGGACAGCCTAGCAGCTGCAAGCACACCAGGTGGCTGCAGCTCGTGCTTGCTGTCAGTGTTTAACTGGCTGCATGGGGGACCTGTGCACACTTTGGCACACAATGCGCTTCTGTTTGTCAGCTAGGGCTTTTTTGTGATCAGGCTGAGCCGTCACTGCAGCCAGGACTGATCAGTTTTTTTCAATGCTAAGCATGACCTACTTTCATCTTTCATGTTGACAACCTTGGCAACCTTGGCAAACTGCATTTCAGGCTCCACATGCATGCAATGCAGCTTTGAGATGCACAAGCAGCCTCTTGGTACTGCGGCTGCTGCTTGCTTGTATACTGTCCGTGACCTGCTGCACATACTTGCTGCTGCTGCAGAGCGATGACTCTTCTGACGAGGAGTCTAGCGAGGAGGAGGAGAAGCCAGCTGCAGCCAACGGCGCTGCCAAGGTGAGCACCCCTCGCATGGCACGTGCCGCTTGCTGCATATGCATTCAGATGTTGCATGGCGGTTGGCCCAGCTCATGGTCGCGCACCTGCCAGCTCTACATGCAGCTCTGGTGCCTGCAGTTTGCCTGTATCGAGCTGCAGGTTGCCTAGAAGCAGCCCAGGTCTACCGCCAGCTCTTCCAGACACCGTCTGGTTGGTTGCTGCTTTGTGGAAGGCCGCAGCAAGGCCTTGTTCTTGCCCTACAGTCGCACATGACTCACAGCTTTACTGCCTGATCTCTCATCGTGCGCCGCCTCAGGCTGCTAAGGCTGCCTCAAGCTCTGATGCTGACAGCTCAGATGATGACGACAGCAGCGAGGAGGAGGAGGAGAAGCCAGCAGCAAAGCCTGCTGCTGCTGCTGCTGCCACCAAGAAGGCTAAGGCTGACAGCAGCGACGACGAGGACAGCAGCGAGGACGACTCTTCCGAGGAGGAGGAGGAGGCAAAGCCAGCTGCTGCTGCCAAGAAGGCTGAGCCAGCCAAGAAGGTGAGCACAGTGTTGCGCGATCCCCTGTGCCAGGGTCTGTACAGCTCCCGCGATCTGCTGCTGCCCAGCTACATGCTTCCTGTGTCCAGCACTGCGGCGCTCATCGCAGCAGCCGGAGGTGCAGGGGAGCATTGCACACTGTGGTGGTGTCTTGGTCTCCCTGTGAGCTCCTCAGTCATCTGCTATGCATGTTTGCCGCTTGTTGTGCAGCTGCTGCTTGTGTTGTTGCCCGGTGTCACGACTGTTTGATGGACAGCGCCAGATAGGACGGCTGCACAGTGCACTGCATGATGCTGTGTTGCAACGAGTTCACTGGCGCCACAGCTTGCTGTCTGCTGCTGTTTTCTGTGCACTCCAGCAACTTTATGCTGTGCACAAACTGCCAGACGCATCACTGTATGCTCACCTTGCCGGGCACCCCTGCTGCTTCTGCACATGCGTCCGGCCGACTTTCCATTTGCCTGCAGGCTGACTCTGATAGCAGCGAGGAGGAGGAGAGCAGCGACGACGACTCTGAGGAGGAGGAGGCCAAGCCAGCTGCCAAGGCTGCCGCCAAGGCCGACAGCAGCAGTGAGGAGGAGGGGTCATCAGACGACGAGGATGATGAGGAGATGGAGGACGCACCAGCTGCCTCCAAGCGCAAAGCCGAGGAGGAGAAAACGGTGAGCTGCGCGGCTGCAAGCCACGCTCGGTCAGGCAGGAGTGGGCCAGAGAGGGCCGGCGATGGTGTTCTGGCTACACCCAGGGGAGCCTTTGAAAGCAGGGCACTCACAGCAAACCTGCTGCACCCTGCTTGGGGTTTCTGGTGGTTGCATGCATTGCATGGCGATGCCCGTGGGCTGCTGCACGAAGTGCTCGAGCATCTGCGGCGGCTGCACGGTGCGCACAAAAGCGATGCAAACCTGTCAGACATGAGCTGAGCCCCTCCTGCTGCCTGTTGCTGCTTCTCGCTGCCGCTGTTTTTACGCAGCCTGCTGCCAAGAAGCAGCGCCTGGACGTCAACGGCACTGCTGCCACTCCCTCTGCTGGTGGTGCCAGCTCCACCATCTTTGTGGGCAACCTGCCGTGGTCCGCCACTGAGGACGACATCGCAGGACTGTTTGCAGACTGCGGAACAGTCAAGGGCGTGCGCATTGGTGAGTTTCCAGCCAGCTGGGTCGCTTGGTGTCAAGTGTCAGGTTTTGCGTGTATCAGGGTGTGCAGCACGGTGATACATGTGCTTTCAGCCTGCCGTGCTGCTTCATGCAGATGGCACAGCGTTAGGGCAGCTACCTGTGGGGCTTGAGGAGCCATCTGCTCATCAGCATTGACAGCCTAGTGGCAGCGCATCGCCCATGTATCAGCTGCCAGCACTGTCATGTGTTGTGCCAATCACCTGATACACTGCTGTCTCTCCTGCTGTGCCTGCTGCCCTCACGCATTACCCCTGCCTCCCCACAGCCACCGACCAAGAGACCGGCCGTGCACGTGGCTTTGCCCACCTTGAGTTTGAGGATGCTGACGCAGCAGCCAAGGCTGTTGAGCTAAACGGCCAGCTGGACCTGGGGGGCCGCACTCTCAAGGTGGACAGCAGCACAGGCAGGGGCGGCGGCGGCGCCACGCCAGGCGGCAGGAACGCCGGCGCCAGTGACGGCACCACCATCTTTGTGAAGGGCTTCGACACTTCAGGTGGGTGCAACTGGGCTGGCAGCAGTATCGGCTGCAGTTGTGTCAGCCAGGCTGCATGTAGCGCCTAGCTGTTGCTGCAGTGTTGGCAACATCGTGGGCTGGGAGCAGTGCATGCTCTGCACGCTTGCAGGCGGCTGCACTGCCGGCTGGCCTTTGATCACCAGTGATGGGCAGCTTACGGCAGAGCATTCGTTGCTTTCAGCTGAACCGAGCGCTCTCCCCAGCGCCTGGTGACTTGCAACCCACTGCTCCGCGTTGCTCTGCCCTGTGTGCACACCACCTGTGCACCTGCAGAGGGTGAGGACGCGACGCGCGCAGCCCTGCAGGAGGTGTTTGGCGAGTGCGGCGAGGTGACCAACATCCGCCTGCCCTCAGACCGCGAGTCGGGCGAGCTCAAGGGCATCGCATACATCGAGTTTGGCTCGGCGGACGCCAAGGAGAAGGCAGGCGAGCTCAACGGCAGCGAGGCAGCAGGCGGCTACCTCAAGGTGGACGTGAACGTGCAGCCCAGGACACCAGGCAGCGCCGGGGGCTTTGGCGGAGGCCGCGGTGGCGGCCGTGGCGGGGCTTTGGCGGCCGTAGCGGCGGCTTTGGTGGGCGCGGCGGCGGCAGGGGCGGCGACCGCGGTGAGTTGCAAGGCGCCAGGCTGCTGCATGCCCGCGCCCGTGCGGCTGTGGCGTGGTGGCGCCGTGCGTGGGCCTCGTGGTCTGTCCCAGGATGCTGGCATATCAGTACCTCTGCCAGTCGTGCTTGCAATGCTAGCAGGCGCGGTGCCAGCCATGGTTCTGCGCGCGTAAGTACACTACAGTACTGCCTGTACCAGCAGCCATGTCTTCTTCATAATGTTGTGCGTATTTCCTGCCTGCTGCAATGCGATGTTTGCAGGTGGTCGTGGTGGCTTTGGCGGCCGGCGGCGGCAGGGGCGGGTTTGGCGGCAGGGGTGGTGACAGGGGCGGGCGCGGCGGCGGCCGCGGATTTGGTGGCCGGGGAGGCGGCCGCGGCGGCATGAGGATCGACAGCAATGCGTCGAGCGGCAAGAAGACCACCTTCGATGAATAAGCAACGCAACCTGCCAGCAGCCTGTGGCTGTTGGTCAGTGCACGGTTGTTCTGAACTGCTGGCACTGACAGCAGTTGTTGGGCTGCTGTAATGCAGAGTTTTGCTGCTGTAGTACGAAGACAGAGTGGCGAGACTGTGCTGTGGTCGGGTGTGCCTGCTGTCGGCGTCTTACGCGTGTTTGTGCTTGCCTGGCAGCCAATGAGGAGGGTCACACAGGTGTTGGGAAGCAGCATGTGCTCGCTTTTCGGTTGGTGTTGATGCACACAGCGTGCGGTGCATGTTGTGCGTTGTTTCTTGCTGTCATTAATGGTGGGTTGTCCTGCCATGCTTGCACATGTGGATGTGCGGGCTCAATCTGCTTTGCAACGTGTGCTTTCCTGCAGCCCTATAATTGGCTCCCTGTGCATCAGCATGTAGGCAGTGGTGCCTACATTTGCATGCTGCAGTCCAGGAGCATCAGGTGCAGCTAAGCGAAATCTCTGCCTTGTGTGAAGAGGCTTTGCGGACGTCTTTGGTCGTGCTTTTATTTTTGCTTTGGGTTTCTAGGCCCGGTTACTGCCTGCCCCTCGTGCTGGCAGCTAGCTTATAATGTATGGTTGTTGATGGGGGCCTGCTGCATGCCAACATGCAGCTGCCTGGTGTGTCAGGCAGTACAATGTATTCGCTAGTTGTGGTTGTACTGAGAGCGAGGCATTGCCAGCTTGGCCAGGTGGTATCATGATTACGGCCTGTGGCTTGCCTGCCTTTGTGGAGGGTGATACACAGTGAATCACTAAATAGTGCACATGTGCTAGTGCTGTGTCCTTATACATATGCAGCAGGGTGCTGCTAGGTTGCGGGTGTCAGATAGCAGGTAACAAGCAGCAGCACGAAAGTGGTTTCGGCAAGCACAACTGCGAACCCTTCCCTGCCCGGCAGCTGAGCACTGCTTCGTGGCACCTTTGAAGCGGTGTCGACCTACAGTGAAGTTTGCTTGGAATGGGTGCTTTAGCTGCTGCCTTGCAGCTCCAGGTCCAGCTTCCCAACTGCTGCAGTGCTAATCCACCAGCAAACTATAGGCCCTTGATAAGCTGCGACTGCTGTGTATGGCCAGCCAGTAAGGTTTTGCCTCCCTGTCACCCAAAAAAAAGCTGCGACGCTGACAAGCCACGACTAGTAGCATTAGGGCAGATGCTATGCAGTGTCAATTAGTAAGAGCTGCATACGCTCCCGGAGCGTTGAACGCCACAGCCCTACTACGGTAGTAGGGCTGCCAGGCTGCGCATCATGCGGCGCACAGCTGCTGTGTAAAAGAACGCACAGCAATGCTGGACCAGGAGCGGCCCGCTCAAGCTCTCCTGGTGCTCCAAGTGTGTGCTTAGCCGCGGGTATGAAGGCTTTCTAGTAGCAAGCTGCCCCGGGTGAGTGACGGCGTCACATACACTGCTGCCTCCAAAGTCGTTGATCCCCTCAATGTGCAGCTCTTGAGCTGCGTGCAGCACTGCGCAGCGCTGGTCAGAACCGCAGGGTCCCAGGGCACCTGCTGCCAAGTTGAGCCAGCTACCCAGGGAAGGCCCGCACACCACATCTCAGTCATGCAGTTTGGCATGCCAAGTTTGCTCACCAGCGGGCAGTAGAATCCACCGTGGGACGGTTCCCGAGCTGTGTGACTTTCAGTTTAAAAGTGGCACACGAAGGTTTGGCATCAACCGAGAACACCCATGGCACGCAATGTAACAAACCGCTTGTTATGGTTGGAATATGTTGGGAACCATGTAACCAGGACTCCTGACCTGCATGCAACACTGCAAGGACGTCTCATCATCATCATCAACATCATCATCATCATATTACCCATTCAAGCCAGAGCATCAGCGCCATCGGCCCCGCGCCCCACCGGGGCGGAAAGAGGAGGGAGCACTGCTCCAGAATGTTTGCATGCATTGCGCACATCCCAAGACTTGACAAGAAAAGCAGCAATACACATTGACACCATCCGAAATCTTCTAGAACTGCCCCAAATATCATCAGATACAACACGCAACACCTTGATAGATGAATCAGCCATAGATCTATGTCTAGACAAAACGCAACTTTTCAGCGCAACCAGGCAGGGATCTGATCTCAGCAAACATACTATCCCTCTGAGCAGAAGTAGCAGGGCAATCAAACATCAAGTGTGACAAAGACTCAACTTCTGCACCACAACAAGGACATCCTGAAGTGGAGTTAGCTCTGCGACCCCCAAACTGACTAGTTCGCTCATGCACACACAGACAACCCACACGAACACGCAAAAGCAATTCAATACCACGTGGTATTGCCACTGAACGCAAGTACGGCCTAGGCCTCCTGAAACCCATAGCATCAACATGAGTGGATGCACATGAGCCACATACCGACTCAGAGTGGAGTGTTCCAACATTTCACATGCAATCCTTTCAGCATGTAGTGTCCTGACCTGCTTGTTGACATGGCTCTTGCACGCACTGGCTCTGCCTTCCGCGGTCACAACATTCACACCATACTTGCACAGCAGGCTCTGCACATACTTGTGCCATGGTGTCACCGCCACAGCACCACTAGGACGCCTCCATTCAGCTGTATACACTTGATTTGGCAGCCAAACCCCCTGCATACGCTGAATCCTGTAGTAGTACTCCAAAGCCCTCTGATGAAGCCACATATGCAATGGTTTCATACCCCATATTGTCAAGAGAGCTGAAGAGCATGGGCGCTCCTTGCCACAGCGCATTGCGCATTTGATGATATCTGTCT
The DNA here is from genome assembly GCA_014080715.1 of Scenedesmus sp. NREL 46B-D3. Lineage (NCBI taxonomy): Eukaryota > Viridiplantae > Chlorophyta > Chlorophyceae > Sphaeropleales > Scenedesmaceae > Scenedesmus > Scenedesmus sp. NREL 46B-D3. Next base: position 164,504 of record JACERP010000193.1, on the reverse strand, counting down.
GCACTTTGTCAATCAGCTGCAGTGGCCTAGCTGTGGACGGAAACCAAACCCCACTGCCATGTTCAACAATAGGACGGACACACGTCAGCAACAGTATGCGTTTAAACCTCCACACTGATGCTACGGCTCTTCCAAATTGGCATGAGCGCACCCCTCACACGTTGCACCTTAGCCAGCATCTTCTCAAATTGTGTGGTCCATTTACAGGTATTGTTGAACCACAGGCCAAGATAGCAGTACTCCGATACAACAGGCACAGGGACATTGTACCAAACAATGCAGGAGTCGACCAGCTGGCTGGTCTGTCTTGCTGGCAGCACATGCATGACGGCAGACTTCAAGCTGTGGAGCTTGAAGCGCCACTGGCAACTGTAATTGTAGACAGTTGCAGCCACAGCCTGAACTTTAAACAAAGACCCGCAGACAGCAACAAAGTCATCAGCCTGCATGGCTGCCACAACTTGGCCTGCAGGTTCGTCACGAGGGCCCATGAGGGTAACGCCAGGGTGCTTTGCATGCACGTCACACAGCAAATCGTCGATAAACAACAGGTACAGTGTGGGCAAACAACAACACCCTCATGCAGGTGAACCTATCCGTGGTGCAACCCTCATGAGACACCACACGCTGCGCGCCCTGATACAAGTTGTACAATACACAGAACATCTTGCCACGCACACCCTTATCCCAAAGCTTCTGGAACAAGCCATCAAGCCAGACCGTAGGGAATGCCTTGAAGGTGTCAACGAACAACACATATGACTCCTTTCCCTCAGCTTTCCTGCCATTAAGGACCTCACTGAGCACGCTGTGATGGTCAGCACAACTGCGCTTGGGGCGGCATCCGTTCTGACTCTCGTGCAGCAGCAGCGCCACTGCTGCTGTAGCAGCAGTGGCGCGTGGCTGCTGCTGCTGCTGCTGTTGTGCTTGAGTGCTGGCCATGCTGCTGCTGCTGCTGCTGCTGCTGCGCTTGTGTCTGCTGCTGCTGCTCCTGCTGCTCGCCCTCTGCAAACTTGACAAGGCGCTGATTGAGGACGCTGGTGTAGAACTTATGGAGCACGCTGAGCAGGGTGATGCTGCGGTAGTTGCCTGGGTCTGTCAGATCGCCCTTCATAGGCATGCTGACGACTGTCCCGGCACCTGATGTACCTGCTCAAGCTGCCACATGAGGCTGCGTACTGCAGCAGCATGTCTGCAAGGACGCCTGTATCATGTAAGATACTTGCATCTGTGACACCTCCGCTGCACAACTGAAGTGCACCAAAGCAGCAGGGCTCTGTAAGCTAAGCAATGCCTATGCTTGTCTGCATCTGCCGACACGTCAACCAGCACTATGATCATATGCATGCATGGATGAAGTCGATGGCGGCACTCAGACAGAGAACTGCCACACAATAAGGCTGCAAAGCACAGGGTAGCAATCACATGCAGACCTGTTTTGATAGTTGGATGGCTGCATGAGCAGCGCAGCCTAATGAACGGTTGACAATGCATTACTGTTCCCAGCACAGGACTTGCTGCTAGGAGAGCACATGCTGAGCATCACGAGTCCAATAGATTACGGCCTGTGGTGACAGACCGATCAGCCATGACATTCGATGAAAGCGGCAGCCACGGGACTTTTAAAGCACAGAACAGGCACCTTCGGTAAAACTTGGCGGCCAGGCAGGCTGACACAGAAAATGCAGCATGTACAAGTGATCACCAGCGCAAGGCAAGCATTGCGTACAAGTACTGTACTGGGCTGATGTTTCTGGTCCCAGATCCACAGCCAATGCACGTATAAGTGTATGAGCAGCACTTGGTGTTGAACACACTTCAAAACTTTGCTGCGTATGTACAGCACAACATGCATGGCGTGCATATGCTCACTCCCGAGCCGCACCAGCAGCAAGCACTTGTTCAGTCTGCATCCCCATCTCCGCCCTCGACGATTGCGTCAGGGTCCTCGCAGGTGAGCAGCAGGTGCAGCCGCTTGCTCATGGCAGGGCCCACACGCCGCGGCTTGGCCTTGCCGCTGCCTGCCGGCTCGACCAAGTCCTGCAGCAGCAGCGCGGGCTGCCCGCCAGGCCTAGCGGCAGCAACAGGGCAAAGCATGGCAGCGGGGCATGTGTTGGCTTGTCAGCAGGTTGGTTCACTTGACTGAAAGGCAGTGTGCTGCCGGCTAGCAGTGAAGCTGCGCTGCAGCCTTGCGCCGTCACAGCACGCATGCAGGGATGACTTGCTGACACCTGCAACCGCCTGCTGGCTGCTCGCCACACCCAAAATAACAACTAAACAGGGACGCTCCTAGTGCACGAGTTTGCGAGTGGGAACCCGGACTGACGGACCACGAGGAGTCACTCACACAGCAGCAGCACGCTGGAAGCCAGCTATGAGGGCACCAAAGCTGGGGTACGCCTTGGCCACAGCCTGCAGCAGCAGCGAGGCAGCGGACCCCAGCAGCAACATCAGCAGCAGCAGCGAGCTTCAGGCATATGTCATAGCGAGCGACTGTTTGAGATTGCAACTACTAGCAGTTGGCTCTGCCGTGCCACTTGATAGCCCTTGCTCGCTGCCTTGATGGCTGAACGTCCCACACCCAGTGCAACTGCTAGCTCCCACCGTGATGGTTGAATAAATGCAAAACTCACCCAGGCCTTGTTGCCGCCCATGCCATGCATTTTGCCCAGCGTGTTGACAGCAAAGCGGCACGTGTTGGGGCCCAAGTCGCCCGCCATGGCGCCTGCAGCCGACTTGCTGGCCTGGCTGGGGCCAGCACCCCCGCAAGCCTCCAGCTGGTTCTCCATAGAGTAGGGCTGCTGGCCCAGCACCTGCAGCGCAACAGGAGGCCGCACCCTGAGCAACTTTGCACCAGGGCCGCCGTGCTGAAAAACAACGTCTGCCAGTGGTTGTTCTTGCAACAGGTTAACGACGCTCCAACCGTGAACACACAGCGTGATTCATGTGGAGGCAGTATATGTTTTTAGAAGCCTGTTTAGGAGCGACAGCAAAAGCTGCATGATGCAGGTGCATTGCTCCTGCTGCTCACCCGTGCTGTGTTGATGAGGTGGGCTGCCACCTCCTCCAGCTTGCCCAGCAGCCGCAGCTGCAGCCCAGGTGTGGACAGGTGCACGCTCAGCAGCTGCTGCTGCACGCGCCGCCAGTCCCACTGCGTGGCGGTGCCCTGCACACGCGCACACCACAGCAACGACCACACAACAACGACCACAACTGAGCTGAGGAGCAAGTTCTGGCAGGCACAACAGCGGCCATCACCTGCAGCCTGCATGGCACAGCGGCCAATGGCCGCTGTACCGCTGCTGCAACACCACCTGCAATGTACAGCTACAGCTCGGGCATACTAGATGCATCTAGTACCGCCGGGCCCCGCCTGCTGTGCAGCCGCACCTGCCGCATGCTCTGGTTGTCGAGCCGCTGCACGTGGCCCTTGAGGCCCAGCGCCAGCAGCCCCAGCGTGGTGCCGGGGTGCGCCGCCGCCGCCGCAGCCATCAAACCCGCCAGGCTGTCGCCGGTGAGCTCGCTGAAGAAGGCCGCGGGCGTCTCAAACACCAGCTGCACGTACGAGGGGGCTGCGTCCTCGGGGAACGACTGCAGCTGCGTGGTGGAGGCCTGCACACAGCGGCAGGTGCATGCAGGTGGATCGTTGGCAGCAGCAGCACCAGCGACAGAAAAGCCATGCATGGTGACGATGCAACCTGGCAGCAGTTGCAGAGGGCTAGCGCAAGCATGCAGCTGACTTTTAAAGACTTCTAAAGACTTCTAAAGACTTCTAAAGACCATGCCGTGTGCAAGCACGCGGGCAAGCATACAACGGGGACGCGCAGCAGACACACTACTCAGCATGCTAGTGATGTGCGGGTGCCCCATCGCAGTCCCTTTTGATTAGCGGCAAGGCGCTCGCAGGCGTATACATGCATGGCTGTACAAAACGTGCGCATCACCAGTCCTGAGTAGCAGCCGCCCAGAGCTTGCCGCCCACCGTCTTGCTGGCGTGCTCGTCAGCCTCACACATCTTGCGCCGCTTGAAGCAGAAGCAGCTGCAGCCAGGCCAGCGCCCACTCAACGGCAGCTGCGGCACCACCTGCAGGCAGAGCAAAAGGCCATGGCGGCACAGCTTGAGCGCCGCTTACATGAGCAGGGCAAAGCATAAGACAGACTTGCTTGATGCCCAGCAACGCTCTAGCGCAGTGTAGCTCTGAGCAGTGCAGCTCTGAGCAACACGTGATGGTGCCAGTCAGCGTAGGTGCCTGGTCCAGCCGCCAATGCTGCCAGCAGGGCTGGCGCTGCTGAGCGCACCGTTGCAGATACGAGTCTGTGCAGCAGCAGCCTACCTGCCAGCCGATCGTTTTTCGCCTGTCCAGCTCTGTCGCCAGTGCCATGCCCAGCGCAGCTCGTGAGGTGGCAGCATCCATCACCAGCACACTCTCGTACTCGCAGAAGCTGCCGTTGTGCTTGCGATTTGCGAAGGTCTCAAACTTCTTGGCTGCCTTGGCTGCTGCTTTGCCGGCTGCGGCCTCCTCTTTGAGCGCCTGCTGCTGCTCTCGACGGGCCAGCTGCAAGTGCGGTGCAAGGGGGCGCTGCAAGGTCATGTGCTTGAAAGATACAGCGCAGCCTCATGCTTGTTGTAACTCAATGAGCTTCAACCTGTGGTGTGTGATTGGAGGTCTGCGTGACTGCTGGAACAGCAGCTGTGCCCATTATACGCATGCTTTGCATGCGGCAGTGGCACCACAGCACACATGGTGCACGTCTCTGTGCGAACACTGCTGCTCCAGACGCAGTGCTCATTGAATCGGTGCCGCTCACCTTTGCAGCCAGCTTCTCCGCCTCCTTGCGCGCCTTAAGCTCGGCTCTCTGCACTGCCCGCTCCTCTGCAGTCAGGCGCACTTGGCCACCACCTGCTGCAGCCCTTGCGCCACCCCTACCCCTGCCCCTGCCTCTTCCTCTGCTCCTTGCCCTAGACCCCTCTGCTTCTTCGTCAGACATGCCTGCATCAGTGTCTACTGCAGCAGCGGCTGCCTCCCCTTGTGGCCAGTCATCTGCTGAGTCAGCACCAGGGCTGCTAGGGTCGCTGATGCTGGCATGGCCTTGCCGCTTAGTGCTGAATGCTGCTCCAGCAGGGCACAAGTCATATGGGCTGCCACCTGCTGCTACTGCTGCGGGTTGGTGTTGCAGGCTGTCCTGGCTGTGCTGTTGGCTGACAGGCTCGTGCATGTGACAAGGCTGCTGCTGAGGCTGCCGCAGCATGCCGCTGCTGTTGCCAGGTCTAGCTGCTGGGCTGCTACTAGCAGACCACCACCATCAGCAGCTGCTGCGGATGTTGATTCTGCTGCACCTCCACGTCCTGTACCTCGGCGCACCCTCTTTGCCAACGGCTCCAGGGTCCAGTTGTCCAGGTCACACTCATCCGCTGCTGCTGCTGCTGCTGTTGCCTTGGGAGCGACTGCTCCCTGTCTAGCAGTACCCCCACCTTGCGACCCTGTTGGGCACAATTCACCTACGCTACCCGACTTGACCTTCAGCTGCTGCTTCAGTGCCTCTAGCGGCTGCTCATCATCACTGTCTACGTTGATTGCATGGGTAAAGCCTGTGAGCAGCTGGGCAGCACCTGCAGCAGCAAGCTTGTGTTAAGACGTTGTGCCCGGCAATCCGTATCTCCAAGGTGACAGCACGGTGGCACAATGCTGGGTTCCCTGCCTGACCTGCAGCCGTGATAGCGTGATCTTTGCTTCTTCCCTTTTAACATACCTGGTTCGTCGTCTGTGTCGCTTGCGAGGCACAACACTTCCACAACCATGGGCTGGCTTGATCCCACTGCTGCGGCTGCAGCGGTTTGACACGACCTGGAAAACGCTGTACGTATACCACAGCCTTTATAGAAAACAGTGGACATGCCCTTTTACCGGCTAGGTGTGCTTGCGACTGTGCTGTTCAATTTGAACGTTCGCTGCTCAATGATTTGAAGCCGTCTCAGTGTATCACCCAAATAATTCCATTGCTTTCGGTCATTAAATTCGGGCATGGGATGATGGATGCATTAAATAGATTTGGCATCATGCTGAGCCGTGCTGCCGTGCTGCGCATACTGTTGTCGTGACATGTCATGTCAGGTATGACAGCTGTTTATGCAATAATCAGCGTCGATCAGGTCTGCTTCCTGATGTTTTTTTCACTGAGGGCTTATGCGCAACATGCAGGCTGTCAACCCTGCCAGGCTGGCGCTGCATTACAGCAAGAGGCACCACCATCCGCCCCTCACGTTGTGGACACAATGCCTACCTGTATCCAGGCCTGATGATGGACGAGGAGTAACAACACGCTGCTTATGTAATATATAACAGTATTCTTTAGCAGCAGACAGGTACACTGGACGGTTGTTGAGCAGGGACAGCCTGTCAGCACACCGTGCACGTAGGGGCCCCCCACAAACATCAACCTAGAATCCGCACGCCAGACGATCAGTGCTGGTGCTACAACGCCGGGATGGCTTAGCTCGTACACAGAATGGTTGTGGCGTGCTGTGTTCAGTGCTTGCGACATCCAGCTGGAGTACTGTACAAGAACAGCGACAAGCGTGGGGTACGGCTGGCACCAATCCACCACAGGTTGGTGTGACACTGTGCTTGTCCGCTGGGCTTCTGCTAGCTTCAGGTTGCTCTGGGGGTTGTTTGAGACCAGGCACACCTCTTGCCTTTTCAGTTGGACGCGGATGCTGGTTCCCCCAAGTTGGCTTTGAGAGCGGTTTCATTGGCTCTTGATGATCACAGCAGCGCCAGCATGCATCCAGCTACAGCATTCTACAGTGGGTGAAGCCAGCGTTGCCTGCATGCAGGCTTGCGTGAGCTCAGCCCCCTCGAGAGGGTTGGGCTCTGCTTCTCCCTGCATTGTTTCCCTGCTAGGTTACAAAGCTGCTACACATGAGCATGCTAGGTGCTGCTTCTTCTTCTTCACATGAGCAACCTTTGTGTCATGCCCGCAGACCAGATGTGCGCACGTGCATGACGATGCATAGCAAGCATCATCTCGCTCGTAAATGCTGTCCACACGGTACCAGATGCATGAGTCATGCTGCATGACGCTTGCACCAAAACATGGCATACCACCTGCCCACTTTAGCATTTGCCACGGCCCCAAGGCGACTCTGCTTTGCTTCGCTTGTCCAGCTGGGCAAGAGTCCTGCTGCTTATTACAGCAACAAACAATGGCTCTCAAATGTCAGCACCCAACAACGGATAAAAGGATGGAGACCAAGCCAGCACGCAGCCAGCCAGATGCTCAAGGCCCGGTGCTCAGCACCTATCCAGTGCTGCAGAGCGCAAAGCAGGATGCGTGTATGCATAGCAAGCATCAGCTCGCCACCCCCAAAGAAACCTGCCACAGCACCACATGCAGCATGAGTCATGCTGCATGACGCTTGCATTCAGAGCTTCAAATGGTGCACCACCTCCCCATAGACCGTTTGCCACAGGCCCAAACAACGAACTCTAACACGTCAGCACCCAACCACGTTGGCAAGGATGGCTGCCAGGCCAGCACGCAGCCACCCAGGCGCTCAAGGCCCGTTGCTCAGGACCTATCCAGTGCTGCAGAGCGCAAAGCAAATTGTGGGTACTACAGCTGTCTTGATGCTTGCTTGGTGCAAGCCCACATGCAATGCCACACACCACGTGCAAACTGTGACAAACTGCAGCACAAGGGCCCTGGCGGATTTCCATGGCTGAGTGATGTACAAACCGGCGCAGGTGGCGACTGCATCGCAACATGGGTCCTGTTTGTACTCTTATAAGCAGGAAGCACAGCAGGCAGCCCTTCCTCTCCCAACTGCGCTGCTTCCTGCATGCACACATATGCACGCACTGCAGCAGCACCACGCCAGCGGATGCCACCCCGGCGGCGCCAGCACGACGCGAGCGCAGCAGTCCCTGACGTGTCACTGTGCGGACTGGCAAGCCCTCACTTCGCACCAAATGTCAACCTCTGCATCCTCCACGGGTGCAGCCGGCAGCCCCACCAGCCAGTCAAACACGCCCCACTGCTGCGCCTCATGCTGCCAGCAGCAGCTGCCGCACAGCGCCCTGACTGACCGCACCCTGCACTGCTGCTGGCAGCTGCCTGCGCAGCAGCTCCAGCTGCTGCCACAGTTCTTCGCGAATGCACAGCGCCAGCAGCCGTGCCACTCCATCAGCTGACAGGCACTGCACTGCTGGCTGCTGCAACAGAGCTGCAAAAGAACATTCAACCCCAGCATTGCGAGCGCTGTGACGGCTCTGGTGAGTCTTCAATGAACGCTGCACCAGCGCCTCTGCTGCTTGCTGGTCGAGCTGCGCTGCTGCTGGCAGCTGCCCCACCAGCACCAAACTGCTGTGTTGCCGTCCTCCAGACAAGCTGCCATCAGAGCTGCCACTGCATCTGGCCCTAGCGCCTTGGCTGCTCCAAGCTGCAACAGAGGTTCAAAGCCTGAGCTCAAGTTGTTGGATGCCAGGGTAACCAGGAATTGAACCTCTTCAGGGCTGATGAGATGCGATGCTGTTCTCACTGTCTCACTGTCTGCAGCAAAGCAGCACAGGGCGTGCAACCCTTCGCTGTCACCTGCTGACATCGCTGCTGCCATGAACCTGTACAGATGGCTGGTACGCTGCACCTGCTCCGCTGGCAGGTCAGCCAGCTGCGGAAGTCCATGGAGCACAGCCAGCCACACCTGGTAGCTTCGCTGCGCAGCCCGCTGCAGCAACTTCAAAGATACTTCTGCGCCGACGAGCAATGCGCCTGGCAGTGCACACACACTGGCCACACCGGTGTGATGTGGCGGGAGTGCCTCCACTGCTGCAGTCAGTATGCGCACCACAGCATCTGCTGACAGCTGCTGTGCTGCTGGCAGGTGCAGCAGTGAGGGGCGCATCGTCTCTAGTGCAAAGCGTGGCGATGCCGCCTCATCATCGTAGTGCTCCTCAAACACTTCTTGCACTGCGTGCTGCAGCAACTCTGTCAGTGCCTCCTCACTCACCACGGCCAACGTTAAACGCCTTGCTCTTGATGCCAGCGCTTATTACTTTGACTACTGCATCTGGCTGCAGGAGCTGCACAACTGGCAGCTCACGCAGTGCATTGTTCACTGCAGTGCGAGGTTCACAGTGCTCTAAGGCTGCTTGCAGGAACACTGCAAAGCCCTCTGCATCATCTATCATGCGCGCTCCAAACATACATTCTGCAATGAAGCACAGTTGCCCAGCGGCGCCCTGCTCTGCTGCCTGCTGCAGCAGCTGCAGCGCCTCACTGCCTGTCAGCTGGCTGCCAACTGCAGTACTGCCAGGTGATCCTCCACAGCTTCTCCAAGGTAGGCCGGACCACGATTAATCAATTGTTGCAGCAGCTGCTTTTTGGTTTCACGCAACAGCGGCTGGGCTCCTAGCATTGTTGCCAGCTGCCCGACCAGCAGCTGCTGGCGCTGCCATGCAGCACCTCGCACATGCCGTTGCTCAAGCACAAGCACAAGCAGCTCACACACCTCCCGTGGCGCTAGCTGCTGCGCTGCTGGCAGCTGGGAGAGCTGCCCTACAAGTCGGAAGCGGCGCTGGCGGGCTGCAAGCTGCATCATGTCTGCCAGGCTGCTGCGCTGATCGCCTGGGCTGCCGGGAGTGCCCACAGTGCATCGAAGCAAGCTATGACGCCGTCTGTTGCCGGCTTGAACGGTCCAATGTCTGGCGGTAAAACCCCTACAGCTGGATCTGGCTGCTCCAGCTGCAAGCATACATACAGCAGCTGCTTCACCTGCTGCACGCTGAGCTGCTTGGCTGCAGGTGTTGCTGCCAGCTCTGGCGCCAATTCGCGGTGGCTCTGATGACAGCTGTGGTGATGAGTTGCTCCACCAGCTGTGCTATGTTGCTGCTGCTGCTGCTGCTGCTGCTGCTGCTCACAGCACTGGCGCTGGAATGCAGCAGTGTCTTATGGCGCCGGTCATGGAAGAGGCATTGCCGCGCTGGCGTCTCGCAAGACAGGTTGACTGCTATCAGCAGCAGGTCCTGTAGATCCGCAGGTGGCAGCTGCCACAGGTGTAGCTGCAACAGCAGGGTGACAGGGAAGGCAGCAACATGCACGAGCTGAGAGTGAGTCCTGCAGCAGCGGTCTCCATGAGGCTTGCAACAATCACATGCCTGGCTTTGGCAGCTAAGCACAGAATTGGCCGTGACACCGCAGCCACAGCCGCCCCTGGACCATGCCGCCAGCAGGGCTGTGCAGCCTGCAGTTGCGCTGGCTCTTGCAGGACAGCCAGCGTGAATCCAAGCATGCAGCTACCACCAATGCGATGTGGTGGCATGTAGCAGCGTTCTGCTGGTGTGATGTGCTGTCTTGCTGGCTACAGTGAGGTGCAGGCAAGTCAACCACGCTCACCCGCACCTGTCCGCGGCCCGACCCGCATTCCTGGCACAGCCAACTGACGTGGTGTGGCAGGCTGCTGCCCCCAGCAGAGAAACTGGCGATGATGCGCTGCAGGTGCTGGTGCTGTTGCTCCTGCTGAGCCTGCTCACGCGCCTGCTCCTCTTCCTGCTCCTGCCCCTGCCATTGTTCCTGCTCCTGCAGCTGCTGACACTGCATGTGGTTGTACGCACTGAGCCAGATCTGTAAGCCACCCTTTGCTGTGACAGACTTACCAGCTGCTAAACGCTGAGCTGCAGTCCGCGCTCAAATGCCAGATCAGGCAGGTCCTCTGTCAACTCAGCAGGGATGTGCGGACCAACGCACAGCACGCCTTCTGCCACTGCTTGTGTGCCCACTGCTGCAGGCCCGCAGTGCTCAGCACCCACTCTAAGGGCGGCATGGCGGAAAAAGGAGGATCTGGCCACTGCCAGGCACCACATGGGAGCTGACAGACCATAGCAAGGATGTGCTCCCCACGCTAGGCAGCTGCTGCTGGATATGATCCACGATCTGGCCTTGGTGCTCATGGCTGACGAGGCTTACACGCGCAAGTGTGACTGCATCTTTCACCTATGGTATGCACAGCTCAAGCACCTGTTGATGAAGCTGGGTGGCTGCCCATTCCCGGCGGTAATGCATGCAAGCCATTGGCAGGGGTCTGACTGTGAACGATTGCAATTTTCAGCACGCCAATGTGTTTTCCGTAAACCGGGTTTGACGATAAATTGCTTCAGGACATGAGCTTGCCCGTCGAGCTTTAGGGCTTTCAAGCCCAGTATGGCGTGTCCGCATCCTTCTGTTCTTTCTTTGCTGTTGATCTGGTACACTCAACCTGCGATTAGCACAGCATGCGCCAGCAGCCAGGCGTCGCCCAGTGAGGCACACGCAGGCTGTGACAGCCACTGTGTTGGGCACATCATGGACATTACTGTCCCTTTACATCAGAGTCAGGCCGCTGTGCTTGAGCACGACAACAATCGCTGCATAACCAAACTGTCGATAGACCATGCCCAAGCTTTGGAGTTCAGTATCAATGAGCAGTCTTTAAATGCAACATTGGACACTGGTAACATACACAGAGGTGCAAGGATGGGCAATGCGCGAAAAGGTGATCCAAGACGCCTGCAAGTAGTCACCAAGGCTGAGATCAAATCAGTGAAGCAAGCATTGCTGCTCCCTCTCACGAACGCCCAACCCTCGAGGATAAGGACAGCCTCATCACTGCTTTTACCCCCTTCAAGCCTTGACATCAGGGAAACCTGAGACAAGCCGAGGATGTATACCACTCTTGGATAGGAAGATGTCAAAGCACCATTCTCCAAACGGTGCAGCTGGTACTATGCTGATCAACTGACCCCCCGCCCTGCAAGGACATGAAGCAGCTCACCAGCACCGCAGTGTGCGCGGTGGCAAACAACCAGTCGCGTCAGAGCACAACTAGCACTAGCAGTCCATCCCAGATGCCAAGGTTAAACAGGCGCCCCAGGGGCAGCAAGTGACTCCTATCCCCAAGACTGCCCATCAGCCCAACACACAAAGCGGCTGCATCAAGCAAAATATAAGATGCCAAAAAGACCCACCACGCTTCAAAGCAGTAGAAGTGGTGCCAACCACATGATGCTAGGCTCAACCACCACAGCACACACCAGCTGTATCAGGATACACTTTGCATGGCAAGTGTTGACGGCATGCAACTCAAATCACCACATGCTTCACTGCAGGCAGTGCCATGATGCGGTACGCCACACGCCACACAGCAACTGGCTGCTGGGCAGTGTAAGCATGCAGCATGTCCATGCACATCTGGTGCCTGCTGCTCCGCTGCAGCAGCCGTAGCCACCCTCAACCCCACCGCCTCCCCCTGGCTCACAGCCTCCTGCTGCGCCACTGCCTGCACACCCAGACTCGCGCTGTCCTGCTGCCGCACTGCATCCACCCTGTCAGGCTGCGCGCTGCCCTGCCCAGTCCAGCAGCCACACCAGCAGCTTCACAGCAGCCTGCAGCAGCGCTGCAGTGACCTGCACCAGCAGCCGCAGCACAATGAGCGCTACACGCAGCACAGCCTCGCCAAAGCCCACGGCAGCCCTCAGGAAATCTGAGACCCCTGGGTCGCGCTGCGCCGCATCCTGCAGGCCCTGCAGCTGCTGCTGCAAGTCTTGCACTGCGCCATTGGTGGTGCTCGATGCACTGCCAGTGCCTGCCTTTGTCGCGCTGCTTGCTGCTGCTGCCGCCTTTGCAGATGCCGTTGCGGCGTCCTGGGGAGCTGAGAAGCTGGCAGCGTCAGTGCCGCTGCTGCCTTTGAACAAAGCTTTCTTGCTGCTCTTGGGAGCTGCCACGGCAGGGCCAGCGTCGTCAGCTGTCAGCACGCTGGGAATGTTCCCAGCTGGCACATCTGCTGCCTGCGCGGCTGCCGTGTCTGCCACGGCATACGCCGCCAGCATCGACGGAGTGCCGCTGAAGCTGCTGCTGCCACTGATGATCCGGCCTCCGCTGCTGCGCCAGCCAGTGCCAGCAGCGCCACCAGAAGGACGTGCAGGCACTGCCCCATCGCCCTCAAAGGGGCTGAAGCTGCCCAGCGGAATGCTGTCCGGCAGAGGCAGCGCAGGCGGCTCCTGGCCAGCCAGCCCGGAGGCAGCACCATCAGCAAAAGCCGTGTGCAGCAGCGCCTGCAGGGGTGCAACAGAGACAGCATGTGTGACGCAGCCTAGGCGCGAGCTGGATGGGGTCCAACCCAACCAGGATGCCTGGTCAAGCTTGCTCTGAAGGCAATGCGCATGCTGTACGGCAGCTGGTCAGTACATGCCGGGCACGCACCTTGCATTGAGAGACAGCACAGGGGCAACATGTGCGTGGTATGCTGCTGCGCACTCCCACAGCACAGCCTGCACGCGGCAGGCGCGCAGACACGTGGCTGCAGTGGGCAATCCGACCAGCAGACACTTCCAGCGTCTAAGGCTGCTACGACAGTGCATCTGCACCTGCATGCACATGATGGACTAGCAGACCTTGCTGGTGGAGACTTCCGAGCCAAATGGCAGCCGCCAGCAGCCAGCTGTGCATTATTGATGATGACAGTCACACCAAAGCCAGTCTCAACCAAAAGGATAAAGGTATCAGCCCAGCCAATACCACTCCCTCACCTGCTGCCACCTCTGCTGCAGCCCTTGCTGCTGCCTGAACAGCCCCAGCAGACCAGCCTGGCTGCTGCTGCTGCTGCTGCTGCTGCTGCTGCTGCCGGCAGGCACATCTTCAACCATGTCCGCAGCAGGCCCACCGCTGCTGCAGTTGCTGCTGCTGCAGGTTGCAGGCCTGGTTGGGGCCTTGTCCGCTGAAGGTGCATTGGGGATCAGCTTCTGCGGGGGTGGCTGGTTCCCAGGGCAGGGTGGCAGCAGCTGAGGCGGGATGGCTGGTGGCAGTGGTGAAGGCAGCAGCGGGGGGTGTGGCACGTTTGGAGTCGGCAAGGGGCTGTTGGGTGGGGTGGAAGGTGCTGGCTTGAAGGGCGCGATGGGAGGCATCTCCACTGCTGCTGGTGGGACTGTTTGAAGCTGCTATTGCTGTCAGCTGTTGGTACAGCCTGCAGAAAGTTGGAAGTGACAATGCAGGTCACATAGCAGTCATTTTGAGTTTGCCACGCGCATAAGCAGCTTGATGGTGCTGCGGCACAATAGCCGCTGCACAACTCGCCAACTGGTGAACAACGCCGCGGTGAAATGCAGAGAGCTTGAGGCTGCATGCACATCGACTAGTGTTGCTGCAAGATGCTGCTGAGTCAGACCATTCATCCATACTCGCCTGGGCGCTCCATACAAGCGGGCTGCTGCCACTGATGCTGTTGAGTGCGACAGTTGTGGGTGCAGGGGTGACGCATGGGCGCGCAAATCGCTGGTGTGGCTGTCGCGCTAACACTGGCATTTCATATTCGAGGGTGACCGCAGGTTCAGCTGCTGCGGCTGCAGCTGCTGGCACGCAAATGGGTGCAGGCAGCAGCACCATCACAGCTGCAGCCAGGGCTGCACCACCAGGTGCCAAGCCGCTGCTACAGCTGGCAGGACTGGCCTCAACCGCTTCACTCGTGCGCTTCCCTGCCTTGGCTGACACCCAAATCGCAGGAGCCCTGCTTCTCTGCAGCAGGCGCCTGCTGGAATGTGCTGCTGCCTGTGCGTGCCGCCAGCGTGGCGCAACATTGCTGCTGCTGCTGTGCTGCAGTTGTGCAGTTGGTGTGTGCTTCATGCAGCCGACCATTGTGTATAGTCTGTCACCTATGCAAAGAATGCATCCAACGTGACCGCACGGTGCTCGTCTGCTCTTTCTAAGGGCACAGATGGCAGTTGACTTGTGTCGAGCGGTGTGTCGAGATTACGTGCATTCTGGGATCTGCACTTGTGTAAACGCCGCGCTTCTACTGTCAAGTCAAAAGCCAATGAGACAAGACAAAACCGTAAACTGCTGCAGTTTGAATGCCCACAGGCTTACGCATCATTCGCATGTCAGTTGTGGTGCTTCTGGTTACTAATGCCCGCAGCCCCGGTGGGCTTGAGAGGCAGCGTCTCGACTATGGCTAAGGTAAGCATGTGTTATTCTTTATCACCCCTGAAACATTTGCACAGCCAAAGTGCGAGGTCTCGGCGCGTCATCTGTCTTGTTCATCACGCTACTGGGAGGTGATCAGTTAACATGCTGCGCAACATCGTTCACCTGAAGTATCATGCTGTACCACGGATCTGTTGCAGTAGCTGGCAGGCGGCACGCTTGACCACCACAGAAGCATCAGCAGCACCAGCAGCAGATCAAGCGGAGGAACGAAAGAAGGTGGGTGACGCGTTTGACTGCAGTAGTGTCGTGCTGGACATGTTGCTAATCTAGCTAGATATTCGTATCAGCATACAGCAGCCCTCCCACATGTGGTGCAGCAGCAATCATGTGCAGCCCCATGCGCAGCGCAGCACCACACAGGTGTTGTCTGCAGTCATTCAGCATTCACACATGTTAAAGCGAGAGGGGGCAACTACAGCGTAGAAATAGTTTCAAAATCACCAGCAGTGGGTTCCTGACCAGCAAATCACAGAACTGCAAGGCAGGGCCACATTTGGCCAAATCTTCAATGTAGCAGCCCTTGATGGCTGGTGTCTCAAGAGATGATCATACCAAGAGCTCTGGTCACTGGTGGCCCTCAGATGGACCACCGCGCAAGAGCAATCTTATGCAAGAAAACCCTACTCTAAGGGTACTGCCAGCCCACACCAGGCCACATAATGGGCTTGTCAGATGTTGTCACCGGTCTTTGGAAACCGCACATGCTGCACCTGGCTGCACATGCAGCTCATAAACAAGCTGCTGTACCGCAGCAAACAGCGTGGTTTCCTGGAGCTTGACCTGCTGGTGGGGCTGTGGGCAGAGCAGCACATCCCGCGCATGGACACGCGCATGCTGCAGCAGTTCTCAGTGGTGCTGGAGCAGGTGCGACACGGCAGGGTGTGTTGCATCAACTTGTTGACGCAGCAGCTGCACCTTTGCTCAAGGCAGGTTAGCAGCAGATGAAAGCCTGCAGGCTTCGCCAGTTGACCAGGGTGGAAGGTTGCAGCATGAGGCAGAAGCGCACCGGCTGCAGAGAAGGGCACGTTGGGTGAGCACCCAGGCATGCAACGCACAGGTGCAGCACATGATTGCATGGCCTGTGTTTTTGATTGCGTGTGCTGCGTGTTGTGCTGCTGTGCTTGCAGGAAAACCCAGACTTGTTCAAGTGGCTGACTGGGCAGCAGCAGGTGCCACAGCAGATGCAGCAGAACTCAGCATACCAGGTATGGCTGCATGTGGCGGCAGCTTCTGCTCAGTGACTACTGCTTGCAGCGTGATGTTCTGCAAGCATGGCGAGCCTGTGGTTGCAACAGTGGCCGCCTGTGGCAGCTGCAGCCTTCTCCAGCAGGGGTGACCAACAAGGGTGCCCTGCATCCGTCTGGAAAGGGCAGTGACAAGCTGTCACGAGACAACGCCAGCAGACCAGCAGCAGGCAGAGCCTGGTACGTCATGTTGCACAGAATATGCACTTGCCAATGACCGCTACAGCATATGATGGCATGTGCGTTGTCTTGTACTTTGCTGGCTGTCGCAGGCACTGAGCAAGCACGTCACGGAGCAGCTGGCAGCCAACTCACCGCAGGAAGCGCAAGCCGCAGCCGGCGTGGAGTGGGTGCGCGGCTGGGACGACTCCAACAAGTGAGCAGCGCACGTTGCTGGGTGCAATTGCGCATCCAGCACAGCTGGACAGCTGCAGCAACTGTGGCGTGGTCATGGCTGATCAGCTGGCAGTGCTGTGGTTGTCCGCCAGTCATGAAAGGAGTTGGTGGTCGCAGTTGATGTGGTGCTGGACCTGAGGCAAAGCCTGGTTTCGATCCTGTACAGGTGGTTTTGCACGACACAGTCGCTGACATCAGGTATATGACGTGCGTTTACCATGTCGTTTTCTGCCTTATCTTATCTTGCGCGCAGGAGCAGCAGCAGCTCACCAGGCCAAGATCCCAAGCCAGCGGCTGCGTAGCGCTGGTGTAGGGCTCCTTTCTGCGCCGGTCGCGGAGCACATGCTCTGGGTTGCAGATGCAGGTTGAGCATTGCTGATGTAACGGTCAGCTTCCCACCATGGAGGTTAGGGATGGTGTCAGCAGCAGTAGTACAACTACTTGATTGGGCAGGTTCTGGATCTTACTTGGCAGATATTAGATTGGTCAAACCTTGACTGGGCAGTGTTCGGAGCTGGGCGCAGGGATCAACTGCAGCTAGCCTACTGCAGGCATTTTTGGCAGCAGCAGCAGCCTACTGTACTGCCTGCACCTGCGTAATGACCTTTAGGTTGTAGCCAGCTGTTGCAGGGTGTCGCAATGTCAGTAGGGTGTCACATTTCTGGGGTGAAGCGTCAGGCATTTGCTGATGCCGATTGGCATCGTGTGCAACAACACTGCTTAGCAGCTGGCGGCAGCAGCATCAGTATCTGCAATAGTAGCGGCAGCCATAGGATGCAAAGACATGCGTCTTGGCTAAGCACCGTACTGCTTCACTCCAGTGTACAAAGCATTCTGCGATGAACTTGCTCGTTTGCTCGAGTTCATGTACGCCGCTTGGGAACAATTGAACTGTTTGCATCGCTGAGGCAGTGCTCTTTGGGTTTTTTTTGTTGATCGTAGCAAGACCGTCGGCCACGTCCCACGAGATGTAAGTGACCCGGCGCTACAGGCGATGACAGCTCCACTGTGCGATGATTATCAGTGATGTTGCGGACTGTCATCTTTCCTGTCGATGATCAACTTGCTTGAGCAGGTCTAAGCGACGCCTGACCTTCGTGACACGTTATGTTGGACATGTGGAGGTGCGTTCAGAACAACCACAATGGTGACAAGAAGAATCGCTCCTGTCGGCATGAGCTGAAGCCTCGACTGCATAGATCACAACCACTTATGGTACCTGACAATACGCAACGAAACCTGCACTTGTGCCATGCATCATGTTGCTGAAGGGTTCCTGCCACTGCGGTGCTGTCAGGTTTTCTGTGCAATCCTCCACCCCAGTGCCTTTCATGAGATGCTATTGTACCATCTGCAGGAAGACAGGAGGAGGGGGTGGCTATGCCATCAACCTTGGAGCACACTCTGAGACGCTCCAGGTGACAGGCCATGTAGCACTGGGCTGCGCCAGCCTGGCTTAAACCATTACAACTGGAACTGCAGCAGCAGTACTTGCAGGCATGCGCACATGTCATACAGACGGCATCTGCTGCCAACTTTGCTTGCACGCTGCATGCCATCATTGACTGGCCTGTGGTGTAAAATCAGCAGAATTTGATACCAAAATGAAGTTCACAGCAGTCTCACCGGCCATGTTGTGGTTTCTGCCTGTGCTGCTTCCAGCATGGGCCCGTCACAAGAGCAAACTTGTACTCTGCGTGTGCTGGCTGCTTCCTGCTTTGCAGGTACAGGGCCAGGAGCACACCCGCATTTACCATGCCAAGATGAGGGATGACAAGGGCAAGGAGAGCAGCAGCACTGCGGAGAGGCACTTCTGCGGCCTCTGCGGGTCACACCTCTGGCTGTACAGGCGCGCACACGCGGGCACTGCGAGCACGAACAAACCGTGTATATTTCAAAAGCAGCTAGTGCAGGTCATCAGGGTGTTGTACAATATGAAAATGGTTGTTCCAGACAACTGTGCCTCTAGCGCAGCTGTGCTGTGTGCTGTGACATGCGTGCATGAGGGTCATGCCAGCCGCCACATGTGGTGTCCGTCATAGCAGCACCAAAGGTGTCCGGGCAAGTGCACAGCAGCGCGCAGATGCCTGGATGCACGACCAGCAGCGCCAACCTCGACCACAGTGTAGCATGATCACGTCCCATGGTACTGGGTGGACCCTGCTGCTATGAGTTGTGCTGCTGCTGCTGCTGCTGCTGCTGCTGCTGCTGCTGCTACTGCTCAACATGCTGGGTAGTGCAGTCCTGAGTGGCCGGAACTGGTGCACCCCTTGGCCTCTGCGGTTGATACAGACCTGCCAATCCCTCCTGAGCATGTGAGTTTCAAGTTGCTCATGGCATGATGCACATCGCAACCAGCGCTTTTGGTGTGCTGGCATGCTTCAGTGCATCACACCAGGCATAGTAGACTGCTGCAGGAGTGTGTTTGTACTGCAGGCTGCCACATTGCATGTTGACTTCGGCTTGCCGGCTGCATCAACACCTGTAGCTACCAGCTCCATTGAAGCTGCGCTCACCAAGCATTGCATGTGCCAGGCCAGCGGCCCGTGGCTCTTCTGAATGGTCCCTAGGAGCAGCGCTGCAACCCTGCCATGTGCTTTGTCGCTTCAGTGCAGGTCTGTGCGCTGTCGTTTAGATCTCGTGCTGGCTCATGCTTGCCAGCGTTTGGTGCCCGTGTGCTGCCGTTGACGCTGCCGTTACCAGGTTGGCATCATGCTGCGCTACAAGGCAAGCTGGGTGGAGGTGCCGCAGGCTGATATGGCAGAGGGGGCAGGTTTCAAAAACTTCCAGGTAAGACTTTGCTTGGCTGGTTGTAGCCAACATGACAATGCACAACACGACAGCACATAATTCAAAGTTTGAGACCTCTCATGAAGCATGATAGCTGCATGACTTTATGGTTGCCGTCGTTATTGACTTAGTCATCACATTCATCACATTGGCAGCAGGGGTGGCAGCAGCACCAGGGCTACACTTTTGTGAGGTTAAGGTTGCTGCTGTTGCTGTTACGACTGCAGGAGTACCCTATCGAGAGCATTGATGAGTGGCACAAAAGGCACGGCTTGCTTTTAAAGGACTAATCACCTCCTAGCGTTACTGTTACAGCCTGTGCAGCAAGGGCTGGCAATGCACCAGGCGGTTGGACAGCAGGACTTGCTGTGCATAGGTGTGCGCTGTGGTTCAGCTGCGAATGGCACATCCTGGCATTCTTGTTGATCGCTGCTTTCATATTTGTGAGACAGAACAGCAAGGATGTTGGCTTTTGCGACGCGTGGATGAAGAGTTGCACAGACCATGCATGCTGGCATACATGCGCCAGCTGTTGCAGCCGCTAGTGCCCATAGGGTCCTGGATGTCAGACAATATGACCGGAGCTGGATTTGAAAACAACAACTCTGACTTATGGTATGTGCTGATCAGGCGTTTATTTTTTGCTTCGCTATGGCAGTGGATGCTGTCATGGCAGCTGCGGTGTCGGTGTTGTCACTTCTGGCCCACCTGTTATTGAGTGATTGCCACGTGGAGCAAATGAGTCTTTGCAGTAAAAGTTATCAAGGCACTATGCTGCCGTTATTGCAGCAGCTGCAGTGTGCGCAACTGGCTCTCTTCTCTCCTTCCCGCCCACACACACGCTTTTCAGCTGGCGGCCTGCATAGTCACTAACGTAGCTTCGCATGACACTCTAACATTAATTGATACATAATGAGGCTCAAGAAATGGACACTCGCGGTACTACCGGGTGAGCAGGAGTACTGCTGCTGTTTTGCCTGCTTCGCGAAATGTTGCGCCCTCCCCCTGGACTGCTAAGCATCAAATTGATCACGAAAAATGAGCGTCAAGCCTGTATGTGTGTTTGTTCACTGGGTAATTTACACAAGAAAGCCTCCTGCCCGCTGGTTTGTGTGTCCTGCAGGTGTCCTGCTGCTGCTGGGGCTTGTGGTGCCCTCCCAGCAGCTGGAGCTGTCAGACGTCCCTACTCTGAAGCCTTATCCAGCTTTAAGACCCCTAGACACAGGATACCCAGCCAACATACCTCAAGATGTGCCCATGCAGCTGGAATCAGCGCCAGCAGTGCTGACCCAAGGGGCAGCAGGGGCATGCCCAGTAACAGTGTCAGCTGTGCTGGCAGCAAACAGGCGCACACTGCTGGCGACACACCTTGCAGCAACGACTTTGGGGCAGCAGATCCTCAGCGGCAGCATGCAGGCAACAATCTTGGCGCCAAGCGATGAATCACTTGCCCAGACGCTTGCTGGAGGAGAGAATGGCCTGGCGGGGCCCTTAGCACAATCCACGCTGGCACTGTACCATGTACTGCAAGGCAAGCACAACCTGAAAGACCTGGGGGAGACCTCTGGACTTTGGTGGAACACCAGCTTGACAGACGCAGCTTGCCCGACTGCCTCACAGACAGTGACGCTGCTCACATCACGGCAAGGCGCAGAGTTTGGCAGGCCCACCACCTTTGCACGCAGCGCCAGCAACACCGTGCGCGTCACACAAGGGGATATGGAGGCCTGCAACAGCATCGTGCACCTCGTAGACCGCGCCCTGCAGCCCTGCTGCACCTCGCTGTTTGAGCAGCTGCCTGTGTTCAGCCTGGTGAAGATCCAGCCGTCGTACTTTGACGGCTATGCAGCGCAGGAGCCCGTGGGCGACAGTGACAGCTTCAACAGGCGGCTGTTTGAGGAGGCGATGGTAGACTTCCTGCTGGTGAGTGCAAAACAGTCAGCTGTTGGGTTAGCGTGCAGCTCTGATTGCCCTGCAGCGCTTCTTCGCATAGTTGAGCTGCCATCAGATGAGTGCCGATTTTGTCTTCACAGGCATGACGCGCTTGAATCAGCATGCAGCTGGTTCGTACGCCTGCCCCATACAAAGTGCATATGGTTTGCTTGCATCAGGAATGCTGTAAGCAGGACTCGCTGTGCTTAGTGCATGCAGCACTGGCTGCCGCAGAGCAACGGGGCCTGCATCGTCTGCTGCACATGCAGCAGCTATGCCGCCCAGAGCTATCAGCTAGTTTCACTGCCTTAAACGCAATTCAAGTATGCTGCTATGTTGTGTGGTGTCTTGCTGTACTGCTGTACTGCTGCCGTGCCGCAGTTCACCAACTCCCTGAACGAGACGCGCACGCTGCTGTGGCCGTCACCGTCTGCCTGGGACAACATAAGGCTCGCAGACCTGCTGCCGAGCCTAACCCTGGATGTAACAGCCCGCACGCGCGCGATGCGGCTGCTGGCACTGTACAGCACAAGCTACGCGCAGTCCATCTTGCCGCAAGACATCCCAGGTGCTGACGGTACTGCGCCCGCCATAAGCTTCCCCTTCATGACCGCGCTGCGCAACAACACCGCCAACACCGTGTGGTCGTGCTCCGACTCACTCTCAGTGGCAGCGCCAGCATGGGCCAGCCCCGTCTGGAACGGGCCGCTGCCAACGCCCAGCCCGCCTGCCGCACCAGGCACCCAAACGCCTCCAGTCATCCCCACCCCACCGGCAGCGACGCCGAGCCCTGCACCAGCGCAAGGTGGGGTGAATGCTTCACCCTCCCCAGCACCTGGAGCTGCGTCACCTGCATCTGCCAGCGCCTCTCCCGTGCCAGGTGCACCACTGGGCCCCTCCCCTTCACCTGCTGTGCCTGGTGGGGAGATCAAAACCCCAGTGGTGCAGCAACAGCAGCCTCCAGTGACCAGGCGCCGCCTGCAGGGGCAGGAGGTGCAGCCGGAGCTGCAGCTAGGGTTTGATGCGGAGGGGTCGCCCGAACCCAACCAGCAGGGGCTCAGGAAGCTGCAGGCAGCTGTCACGGGCCCCAGCAAGACCGTCAATGTGGTGGACTCCCACGAGACGTGCGAGAACATCCGGGTGCTGGTGGTTGATGCAGTGCCGGTGCCCTGCAACTTTGCGGCGCTGGTGACGCAGTATGAGGGGATCCAGGCGCGCCTTGACAGCGCGTACACCAAGCGGGACTTCATGAGCCTGGATGCTGCTTACTATGACTGGCTTGTGCGCAACGGCATCATCAAGCCGGGTGAGAAAGTCAGCCAGGTTGCTGTTGGTGGAGGGTCGGCAAGCAGCAGCGCAGCAGCGCTGGGTGGGTCAGGCCTGCAGCGTCAGCTGCAGGCATGGACGGGTGTGGTGCTGCTGGCGTGGTTCTCATGGCAGTATGCTGTGTAAGGGTGGCACCCGTATCCTTGTACATCAGGTGCAGGCAGCATGCCTCCTTGCAGATGCCATCAATGCAGCAGGGCCGTTGCATGGCTGTTGGGGAGAGTTGGCTGTTGCACAAAAGCATGAAATGCATTCCATTGCTTGTACAGCTGCACAGTGAATGATGCGTACAAGTGAGAGCTTCCTTATGCTTTGTGATGCACTGTTTGTTGATCAAGCGGGACTGGGTGTTCAACTGTACACACTGGATCATTTATAACTGGTTAAATAGGGGCTGGAATTTACAGTACATATGAACGATGGTTTGCTGCTTGCTCGGGTGATAACTTGCAGTCTGTGCGTCCTGAGTCTTGGTGCCCCCAATATGTCTTGCAGACCGCTGGGCTCAACAGGGAGCATGTTGGTTCTCTGGCTCGTTTTCGACTTGGTGCCCATGATCTGCGTGTATGCACTGGTAGGTGGCACCGTCCGCCTTTGGTGCGGTCTGATCGAACATGCCAACGCCCTGGATGCCACTTGGGTCAGGTCGAGGATGAGTTTCACATGGTTTTTGAGTGTCCTTTGTACGCGCCAGTTCGCGAGCGTTTTGCTTGCCTTTTTGAACCATTTGGAGGTTTGTCGCATACGTGGGGTAGTATAGCCTCTTGTCAGCCAGGTGGTTCGCATATGATGACCTTTATGCGGCAACAACCTGCTCTTGTGGCTGCCTTCGTGCATTGTTGCTATTTGGTGCGCTGCCACCCGGAGGCGGACCCTGAGTCCTTCTTGTCTTCGGTTTCTGTCGCTCAAGCGATCGATGCAGCGGACGAATTTTTCTCTGCTGACTCTTCTGTTTGTCCTGATGACGATGATATATTCTATGAGGTCTCCCCCCCAATGAGCCTCTCGTTGGCTCCTGAATGGGGTTCCCACTCCTTGTTGGGTGGAGCATGTAATGTAATGTAATGTAATGTAAATCAAGCATCGCAAGAAGACTGTCAGTGACCGTGGTTCTGTGTGATCCATGCATGTTATGGTAGCTGCGAGATGGCATGCAGCAGCATGGCTGATGCACTTGCTGAGCTGCACCTTGACTGCAGCTAAGGGAAGCAAAATTGCGTTGGCTGGCAAATAGTGGAGGTGTTGTTGTGCCTGCTTCTGTGTTCTGTGAACGAGCACCGCAGTACAAACGGCCAGCTGCAGCTGGCAGTACGGTGGGCATGTGTGCTGGATTGTGGGCTTCTGGTTGGCGTGCACGCAAACGCACTCTGTTGATGACACAAGCGCAACTGTCAAAAGTACAACGTGCTGGCTCTAACTGTAAACACGGCTTCACCGTTTTTGCCAAGGAGAAGACGGATGATGCCGGCAGAGGAAGGTAGCATACGTCAAAGGGAATATCCCAACACCAGCGATGTTACAATTAATCAACAGATTTGGCGCAGACCAAGCTCAACCACCAGCACAATACCGTTGAAAGGTTCACAGCACAAACCGGCAAACACCTTGAAAACCATACATGCTTGCGATTTGGACGCCCTGATTTGGGCGCCCTGGCTGCACTGTCACGCCGGCGCCTCACAGCTGCACCTCACGCGTTTCTGCAACTGCTGCTTCCTGTTCAAGCGCTGCCTGCAGCACCAGCACAGCCCCTTGCTTGTTCAGAACTGCGTTGTAGTTCTTGCAGTCAAGGTGCTGCACGCAGCAGGGGCAGCCCTTCACGTAGCGGCAGGGGCAGCGCTGCACCAGGTCCAGCGCCCGCTCCAGCAGCTCAGGAAACAACGGCGTGGCCTGCAAGCAGGAGACAACTAATAAAACTCTGCTTGGCTCGACACGCTCGACAATGTGGAGAAACCTTCCGCCAACCTTACGCCAAGGTTACGCCAAGCAAGGCAGTGGCCGGCTGGCAGCCCGTCAAACAAAGCAAGAGCATGTGACAACTCTTGGACACCAGCTGCATGTTTGTTGCCACGCTGGCGCACCTGTGCAGCCAGCCCGATGCCTCCTGGGTGCTTGTCATACAGCAGCAGCCGCTCAGGCCTGAAGCGTGTGTCGTACGGGTTGTCGCACTCAGTGCCCATGTCAGTGCTGTTGCAGACCATGTACAGCGGCAGCACGTTGAGCAGAGCATGGCTGGCAGCGTGCACTGCCTCCCTGAAAGGGACGCCTGCTGCGTTGCAAGCACGGCGCGCTGAGGGCGGCAGCCGCATGTAGCAGGCCTGCGTCAAGCAGCAGCAGCAGCAGCCAGCACATCCGCTCAGCAGATAAATAACTGCAAATAAGTCATTTGAAATGACGCCAGCGAGCACAAGTGCAACACATATTGCATCACTTGCCTCCACCTTATACTTGTCAACCTGCTGCTGACACCAGAACTCAAGCACCCAGGCACGCACATAGTAGCTCACAGCAGCGCAGCTCATGTGAGGTACTTGCTGCAAGTGCCATCCACGGCTGCCAAGCTCGTGTGCAAAACACACACTGCCCTGCTGCTGACGAAGCTGCTGCTGTTGAGCAGCATGACAGCGTGGTGACACCGTCGCACCTGTGTCTCAAACTGCGTGTCGGGCAGGAAGAGGTCGATGGCATCAAACACCTGCCCACTGCCCTGGTGCACCCTGAAGTAGCCCATGAAGCGCACAGTGATCACACACAATTCGCACAGCGCACTCGTCACGCCCGCAACCACACGCTGCCTGCCGTCACCGTTGCTGCCACTTCCGTCACCCGCACCGGCTGCAGCAGCCACTGGCGTGACACCAGCGGCAGCATCCGCCACCGTGGAGGTGCTGGCGCAGCAAGGGCATGTATGGACAACGGAGCTGCCTGCTGCTGCTGCCTCTGTGCCATCCTCAGCTTTGATAACCACCACTTGACTGGCCGGCTGTCCCGCAAGGTTGCTGTCAGACCCAGTACCAGTGGCAGCTGCTGCTGCTGCTGCTGTTTGTTCATTGCTTTCTGGCTTCACCTCCTGCTGTACATGTACTGCTGTCATGCTGGCCCCTGCTGCTGCAGCTGCCTCCTGCTTCACTGCAGCCTGCCCTGTGTCTGTGCCTGTGGTGGCCCTGCGTGCTGCTATGGCAGCTAGCGCTGCATGTGCTGTGGGGTATGCCACATGTGCGCCTGTGACGTGTATGTCTGTGTGGTCGCGTACCCTGGTGTACCAGCGCACATCAATCGGCTTCACCTGCGGTGCACCACACCACATGTCAAAACAGCGCCATGCACTGCGGACTTCATCCATAGCTTGTGTGTGTCTTGCAAGGAAGCAGAGTGAGGCCAGGCAGCTCCCAGCAGCTACTGTTGGCTACTGTCGGCTCGAATCTATGGGCGTTGTGTGTGATGCTTGCGCTGGCACGCCTGTGGATGCTTATGTGAACAGCGATTGCGAGGCAACTGCCAGCACATGGTCTGTGCAGCTGCAGCTGCACCGATAGTAGGGCGCAGCACTACCAAGTAGAGGCGCACAACTGAAGTCAAGTGAACTACAAAAGTTGTTGGCTTCTTACTGAATGCAGCCAACTGCAGCTGCACCGCCTACCTGGCCACACGCGTCTCCAGGCTGAGTGAGGTGCAGATGTATGTGCGGCCCTGGCGGCAGCAGGCAGTGCACAACAGGGCACAGGCAGGCAAGAAGCACCTTGCGCACAGATAGTCAGCTGCAAGAGGTGACAAAGTAACACCATCGACGGCAAACGTGCTGTGCCAGCACACCTCGATGCACTTGATTGCTGCGTGCATTGGCCTGCCACATCCCGTCAGCTCGCTTCCAGCGCCTCGTGCCTTCAAGGCTCGGGTCAATGTGTGTTGCATGTGATAACACAGCCAACGTATGTGCGGCAGGTAGCTGAGCAAGCCTTGAGGCAAGACACCAAGCATTGCGTGCGGTCAATGCTGTTACACGACGGAAGTAAACACTGGAGCGTGTTGCTGAAGTGGAAACCAGTTTCATTGTTCATGCATATGATGACCTACTTTACAAGCCGCCAGCTGGGCCTCGCTGCAGAAAGAAAGAGAGTCCTGCTCTGTCTCCTCCTACCTGGTACATGTAGATGGCGCCATCATAGATCTCATAGAAGGCCATGTTGGCCTCAATCTCCTCCAGCACACACGCGTCGGCCGCGTTGTAGATCACAAAGCGTTCAGGGTCGATGGTCCGCAGGCTGATGTCCGCCGCAGGGTTGGGCGCACGACCGACGTAGTGCAGGGCTTCGCAGCTGGCTGGGTCGCGCGGGTGGCGGCCCAGCAGCGAGGCGCGCGCAGCTGTTGCAGTGCAGCCTGCAACTGCTGGTCGCCAAATAGCGGCCTGCAGGGTGGCGCGGCGCGGCATGCGCAAATACGTGTTGAGTGCTGAGTCGAATCCTGTCCTTCGCGTGGAAAAAGCGCTCACCTGGCAAGTAAGCCAGAGACTTGAAGGGCAGCCTTGCATGTACATGCATGCACCCAGCGCAACTACAGCAAGCTCAGTGACCTCATCAATTTGCTGATAGCAGCTGGGGGACTCTGGCAGCAGGGTGCTGCGTTGCCCACCCGTCGTCGCTGGGCAGCAGCGGCAGCTCCTTGGCAGCACACACCAGGTGGCTGTGAAGCACGATGGCATTGCAGGGGTCCAACTGCAGCACCAGGGGCAGCAGCAGCAGCAGCCAAGATTGAAAGCCGATTCCAAGACCACCTGCACCACCACCAACACCTGCCTTTCCATGCGAAGGCGCACACAGACGAGTAATTTGGCATCACTTATGCTGTATTCCTCAGGATGTGTCTAAACATTCAGGGGCTTCTGTTGAAACAGAGCCATACGCGCGAGTGCATTGACTGCGCCGCTCCCTCGTGCAGCATGAAGCGGTTGGCATGCAAAACCATATTTCAATCAGAAAAAAACATGCAATGTGCACAACCTGCACAGCAAAACATGTTGGCCCACTGTTGGCCGGTGTACCCTCAATCCTTCATCCGCGAGGCGGCGCCACCAGGTATCCATGGTGCCAATGCGTTGCTGCCTTTGGTGTTTACACCAAGAAGGGACTTAGCCGCAGAGCTGTCGTAGCGTGGCTTGGGGTTCTTTTATGCCAGCGCTGCTCTTAAATCCATTCAGCTACATATGGTTGCCTGTTCTGTGCTGTTAGTGTTCCCATGTAGTCTATACCAGCCAGTAGGTGTGTTGGGTCGGTGCCTTTCCTTGGGATGTGGCCCTTGCCTGACACATTAGTAGGCAGGTGCCTGTGGTGCCACGGTGCTGCGGGTGAATCTGCTGCTTCGTGCGCGTCCAAGTAGCACAGAGAGTTAATCATGTTGATCATCATGTTGTACGATGTATTCAGCGCATGAAGCAAGAGCATTGAGGTGCCCCATACCTGCTAGTTCTTGCCATGTCTGCAACTTCCGTTCCTAATCGTTGACCTAAACACTGTTCGTCCTGTTGTTCCTTTCACAGAGTGTGTGTAGTGTTGGGTGAGGAAGGTGCAAATTGCTCTTTGAGGCTTTTGTAATACTCTCATGTCCTGCGAGTTGCAGTCCTCGAAGTTCGGCTTTTGACCTGCACACTTGTGCACATCCATGTAAAGCAACAGCAGCACTCTAGCATAAAAAGGCAAGCAGGAAAGCAGAGTAACCCCACAATTGTAGACAAACACGCAGTTGACGCGACGACCCTGCAGGCGGGCCATGTAACCATCTCATTTAAAAAATCTCCACTAATATATCATGGTCATTTTAGGTGTCTTTTGCGGCGTAGCCACATGCACACACCGCTGATTTTGTACCATCCCACAGTTGGGCGCGCAAGCAGGTCACTCTTTTGCAGAACCCCCAAAGCAACAGATTTTAAGCATGAATTGTGGGGATAGCAGGCGGTTGGCCGCCGGGTAGTTGAAAAAGCATTTTTATTGCTTTAAGAGTTCTGTTGGGGCCTCCAAGGTTCTGCATGAGTGCCAGGTTTTCACAATGGGCCTCCGTTCGCAGGGCCGGCAGCAGCTGGTTGATGATTGAGCAGCAGCAAGCTATGCTTGTGATCTTTACAGCATTCTTGATCATTGTGATCCTGTCTACTGCTAGGTTATGGCCAGCCGTTGGGATTGCCAGCTTGGCACTTGCCAAAGAGCCAAGTTGGCAGAGCAGTGCAGTATTTCCGTTGTGGGACAGTTCACAAGATGTGTAGTTCAAGGGGCGCCTCTACATCCAATCTTCTGCTGTTTGGTCTACTCTGTACATATGTGCTTTTGACAAGTGCATGCCCTGCAGTAGGCAGCAGCACTGCAACCTAGCACGCTCGCAGAGCAACAAAAAGCAGAGTCACCCAACACAAGACTGCAGCAAAGCTGTTGACAGGCTGGTTGCTCACAATAGGCTGCATTGTTGTCAGTCACGGTGAAGCCCATTTGGGAAATTGTGGTCATCACCAACACAAGAGCTGGCTGAAGACATGATGCCAGTCACCTGTACGCATTCAATTGGCCGCTGGAACAGCTCCTGCGGGTGCATCATGAAGTGCTGGTCCAGCGGCCCGTCAAAGGCCACATACAAGCTCAGGCTGGGCTGACTGCGCCGCCCAGCACGCCCCGCCTGCATGCACAGCAGCAGAGTCCAACACACACACACACAGCTGCGATGACAACGAGCGAGCTTCAAGCTCACGACTAATGGCAGAGGCAACAATAATGCAGCACTATGATGCAGCTGCATCATCTCCCTGCATGGAGATGGCCCAGGTTCTCATCATGCTCATTGTCAGTACGCCAACGCAGGAGCTGTTGACGACTTTTGCTGTATTTGGCCATGGCTTGCAACTATGCTGACCTGCTGGTGAGGAACCCACTGCAGCTGGTTAGAGATTGGCTCTGCGCTGTATTTGCCCCCTCGTACCAAGAAAACAGCAATCAATCGAATGATATCGTCACAATTGACAACAACTTGGCCGCAGACAATGTAGATACAAGCAGCATCTCAAATTCAAACATCAGCTGCTTCAGGTGCCCACCGCCAGCTGGCACCGCCCAGGCCGCACCTGCTGCCAGAGTGATGCGACGCTGCCAGGGAAGCCCATGTGCAGCGTGAGGTCGAGGCTGCCCACGTCTATGCCCAACTCCAGCGCGTTGGTGGCTGCAACCGCAGTCTGCAGCAGCGGCAGCACAGACACACCGCAGAGCACGTCCGCTGCGTTGCCGTGGCTGCGCTTGACGCATCAGCAAATTGGCGGCAGTGTGCAAACTCTGAGAGGCCCACGGGTGCCGGCGCTGCACGTGCATGTGCAGGAGCGGGTGTCCATGTGCCCAACCACACGGCTAGCCATCAGGCTGGGCCAGACAGCCACTCATGACAATCCGCAGCCTGCACCTGCCCAGCGCCGTTGCCGCGCTATGCAGGTGGGCCTACAGCAGGCTGCCGGTCTGTGACGGTGACTCCCAGGTACACGCAGCCGCAGCAAAGCAGTGCTGTGACAGCAAAAAATGTAGCGCTGTGTCACACACAAGGTTCGCCGGCCGCTCCTCACTATTGCCCACGAAGGGCATGCAGGGCTGACCTGGGCGCTGACAACCCACACGCGCTCAGCAAAGCAGCGGGACAGCAACCCAACAAGGACGGCCGGCGCTGCTCACCAGCGCCCCGCTGTGCAGGTCCGCCTCCAGCTGCCGCCGTTCTGCGGGGCTGTAGCCAGCCCTGTACACCTTGACCAGGCCGGCCTTGTGCGGAGCGCACGCCTTCAGGTTCTCACGCGTGTACGCAGACTGGCAGCAGCAGCAGGTGCAGGAGGCCAAGCAGCAGTATGCGACAATCGCTCCTTCCATGCACAGCCAGCAGTAGAGCCGCTTGGCGCACTGTGGCAGAAGGTGTGCAGGCAGCGACTGGTGCGCACTCAGCAAGCGTCATCAGGAGACGTGTCTCAAGGTGCTCAACGCCCGCGACTGCCGGCTGTCTGCGCAACAATCCGTCACCCTGTGCCGCCTCACATATGTGCAACCAGCCCACCGACCCCAGCGCAGCAGCACGCACACAGCAGCGCTGCACGCCCTGCAGCGACTCACGATCAGCTCGCACAGCTTGCGGCTCTTGCAGAAGGCGATCGTGCGCAGGCCGTGCATCACAGCCTCAGCCAGCAGCAGGCTCATCTCGACGATGGGCGACTCCCGCCGCTGGTCCTGGGGCGTGCCTGCCGCGCCGTGCAGCTCCTTGAAGCTACCTCGGGGTGGCAGCGCCTCCTCGATCTGCCGCTGCAGGTCAGCGCCCACTGACGGCACAAGCGCTGCCACGCTGCTAGCCGCTGCCGCTGCTGCTGCCGGGGTGTGGGTGGCGGCTGCTTGAGGGGCGCCAGCGGGCGTGCCAGTGCTGGTACTGAGGCTGCTACCACTAGGGGGCAGAGTATAGCCCACTCTGCCAGCTGTCTTGCTGGTGAGGACGATGCACACAAGGGCAGCAGGGAGGCAACAGCAGTTGCACCGGAGTGAGAATGACAGGGTGCCGCACAGGGTGAATGTTTTTTGAAATGGCACATGGGCCTGTGCGGCTCCCCGCAGGGTGTGCAGATGCTGCACACGTTTAAGGAAGTCGAGCTTTCCCCTACTCCTGCGCACATAGCCGGGAATGAACCCCCGCCGCAAGAGCACAATCAGTCCCCGCAGGGTGTGCGGATGCTGCAAACCAAACCGCCACCCATGGCAACACTGCAGTGCTGTGCTCACCGCTTCATCACCCTGCTGCCCCTGCCCTTCTGCATGCTGAACGTCTCAGCAGCAGCCTGCACAGCCGCCAGCGCCTTGGATG
This sequence comes from Scenedesmus sp. NREL 46B-D3, assembly GCA_014080715.1. Taxonomy (NCBI): domain Eukaryota; kingdom Viridiplantae; phylum Chlorophyta; class Chlorophyceae; order Sphaeropleales; family Scenedesmaceae; genus Scenedesmus; species Scenedesmus sp. NREL 46B-D3. The sequence goes on along the minus strand of JACERP010000193.1, from coordinate 132,948 downwards.
CTACCTGCTGCGTGCTGTGAGACAGCCGACCAGCAGCACCGGCTCTGCCACCACCCTTTGCCTGCTGCTGCTGCTGCTGCTGCTGCTGCTGCTGCGGTGGCTGCTTGTTTGCTGTGGCAGCCTCCACTCTCCCACTAGTAGCATATCATCGCCCCCGTCATGCTGCTGCTGCTGCTGCTGCTCTTCACGTGCCTGCCGGTCAGCTGCTGCAACAGCAGCAACAGCAGCAGCAGGATCCACATCTCCAACCACCTCCACCTCAGCCTCCCCAGCCTGCTGCTGCAGTTGCTGCTCATCCAGCTGCATCGAATCATCTTGCTGTTTGCCTGCCACCACTGCGGCTGCTGCTGCACCAGCCGCTGCTGCAGCCAATGCCATGCCGGGGTGTGCATGGCCCCTTCTGTCAAACAGCATGGCCTTGGCAGCACCCGAGGCGTGGCCGAGCCGCACAGCAGCTGCCCACTCCTCCTCAGTGACACCAGCGGCAGCATTCAGCGCAACACCACGCCTGCAGCAGCACAGCAGAGTTCTGCTGCTGAGAATGTGCAGTTGATGCTGAGACACTGCTCAGCAAAAGGCGTTGCGCATTGTGGGGTGCAGCTGCTGTCGAGAGCCACACTTCGCCACCCTGGCTGGGTTGGGCATCTTGCCAAGCACAGGCAGCACTGGCAGCAAGGTAGCTGCAAAAGGACAGCAAATATTAGCAGTGCTTGCTGCAGCCAGCCACAGCCAGCCGCACCTGCGTGCCGCGTTGCTCTCCCTGGCCAGCGTGCGCGCCATCTCGCGCTGCACCTTGGGGCTGAGGGCGCCTGCTGCTGCCGCCGCTGCTGCCGCACCCCCTGCTACGCGCAGCTCTGTGCGAGTCAACACCAGCCCGCCACCCCCCCCCTGCACAGTCTACAAAGCGAACAGCAGTAAGCACACACGCATTGTGAGCCGTCACTGAACGCCGCCAACAGTAACCGGGGAACTTGAAGACCACAGGTGTTGTGTGCACATGTGCTGCCTGGCGCAGTGAGTCATGTGCGCCTGGCGCAGTGAGTCATGTGATTGAAAAGCAGCGTACGCAGGCACACAGTGACAGACTCAACACCTCCACAGCAACCATCATCCACCGCACGTGCTGCGCATCTGTTGTCGTGAGTTGCGCATAAGTGGCAAGCTGCAGCACATTTACTGAGGGCGTGTGCAACAACAGAGTGGCAGTGCCTGCAAAAGCCCAAACACATGACAGCTGCTGCCCTCGTGGACTCAACCGCACCACACACCCCCACCTGCTGCGCTTCTGCCGTGAGTGGCGGGTTCCACAGCACAAAGTCCTTGGCCCATGCGGGGAGCCGTCCTCGTCAACCAGCAGCAGCTGATCAGGGCCCAGCCCCAGCAGCAGCGCGGCATGCTCCAGGGGGTTGGCGATGGTGGCGCTGGTGACCACAAACAGCGGGGCGCTGCCGTAGGTGCGGGCACACAGGCGGCGCAGGCGGCGCAGCACCAGCGCAGCGTGGCAGCCAAACACCCCCCTGGGCGTGCAGGGCGGCAGCAGAGCACGGCGGAGGTGTGCCGGGCCAGCGCAGATGTTGATCTGGCATCTCTCATGACAAGACAGGGCCAGCATCTGCAGTGACAGTTGTCAGGCCTGCGAAGTAACTCTCGGCAACCTTTGGGAAGCTCTGGGCTGCCGTCTGTCCTGCTGCACTTGTAAGTATGCCCTGAGTTCAACACATGTACGGAGCCAGCCAAGCAGCCAGGTGCGCTGCATCACCGTCATGTGCTCACCTGTATGCGTGCCCCTCGTCCATCACCACGTAGGCCAGCTTGGCCAGCAGGCGGCTGAAGTTTGTGTGGAAGGGCAGGATGGACTGGTGCAGCATGTCGGGGTTGGTGACTGCAAGCGGCAGCAGGATCAGCAGCGGCAGCAAATAGCATGCAAAAACATCACAGCAAGCAGCAGGTGGGGATGCAGGGCTGATAGGTGAAGTAACAGTGATGTAGGGTGCTGGCAGCAGGGCAGTGGCGGGGTAGCAATGGGTGCATGGCAGCCGGTTCTTGGCATGGCTCAACCGGCCGTTCCAGCGCAGTCAACAGCACCGCTGCACGCGTGGCCTGTCTTGGTGTGGGCAGCAGGCAACACACAGCACTCACTCAGCAGCTGGGCCCGGTCGCGAATGGCTGCGCGCTGCGGGTGCGGGGTGTCGCCATCGTACACCTGGCAGCAGGCAAGGCAGCGAGCGCACCCCAGCAGGCAGCAGCAGTCCCTTACAACTATGAACAAGGTGACGGCTGAGGGTAGTGCCTGAGGCACGGTTCAGCCCTGAAACTGTCAACAGTGTTGTGTGGCACTGCATTGTGTACAGCAGCCTCAGGCCAGCCAGGTGTGGCACTGCGGAGTCCACCAGTGAGAGTGCACTGTAAGCTTGCACCAGGCGCGTGTCCAACCGGGCACATGTGGCGGTGGTGTGAATCAGCAGCCAGCATGCACAACCAGCACCAGTCTGTGGATGCAGGTCTGCAGCAATTGCATGCGGCTGGCTCGCTGTGGCGATGGGCGCAACCAGCGCTCACCTCCACGCATGGTGCCTCAGCCCCAAAGGCATCCGCCATGAGCTGCCGCAGCACACGCAGCTGGTCCTGCGCCAGCGCCTTTGTGGGGAACATGAACAGCCCACACGCCTGCAGCACACACACCAGGTACAGCAGGACGCCGTGTAGCACACCGACACAGAGAGGTTGCGGCAAGCTGCATTGTCACGGTATCAAGCGTACACATGCTAAGGAGCACTGCACTGGCAGGAATGAGGCTGATGGACCGGACCATCGCACTGACCTACCTACCTTCTGGCAGGGCTGGATTCGTGCTGCAATGCTGCAGCTCAGGTACAGGTCTATCAAGGACAACACATGCTTGTCAACAGGCTCATGCCAGCGTACAGCCGACCCGGCCAAGCAAAGAACGGTGCACCGCATGAAGCAGTGGCGGCAACATAACTCAGCTGAGCAGCTGCAGGTGACAACCCTTCCAGCAGCAGCCTGCCTGCAGTGCAGCAGCACTCACGTCCCTGTCACGAGCCAGCGCTTCCAACATGGGCACGTTGTAGCACAGCGACTTGCCGCTGGCAGTCGACGTGCCACCACCACGTGCTTGCGCTGGCAACACAGCGCGTCGACGGCCGCAGCCTGGTGCACAAAGAGCTGGTCGATGCCGCGTGCTGCCAGCGCTGCGCGAGTGGACGCCGTCAGCGGCAGGGTGGGTGTGAGGTGACGCGGCAGCCGCGCAGGCGTGCTCTGCACATGCACCACCTGTTGCCAGCACACAGCAGTACAGATAGCAGTACAGACAGCAGTACACATGAAACATCATGCTGTAGCTCAATCCCAGGAAAAGCAGCTGTTGTCTGTGTGATATGCGGTTCATAACTGGTGATGTTCACCAAAGCTTGCAAGAGGTTGAGCACAACACCGCAGCACAGCACCCACACATTGTCAGCAAAAGCACCGCCAAGCTGTCAGCGTACAAGCCCTAGCAGCACACACCACAGGCTGTCGCGTCCTGGCTCGAGCGATTGCATGCATGCGCCCTCTGGGCACCAACGCCGAGCAAGGCGGCAGCGCACCTGGTCTTGGTACCACCTGAGGGACTGCAGGTGCTGCAGCAGCTGCTCCGGCCTCAGGGGCACGCAGCTGCTGCACGATTTGTTGCGCGCAAGCGTGCGCGTGGGCCGGCCAGCAAGCCAGCTACACCAACAGCACCACCGCCATGTGCATTGCCGCCAGGCTGCTGTTGGCTGAGCAACTGGCCGTGCTGCTGCTGCTGGCTGCTGCTGCTGCTGCAGCCAGTGCTGGTGTCCCGCCGCAGCTGCTGTCAAATCGTGCAACGTAACCTGCTCCTCGTCAAAGAAAGGGTGCCAGCTGCGCTGTGCAACAGCATCCCAGCTGCTTGGATCTGCAGCAGTAGCAGCAGCAGCAGCAGCAGCAGGCACAGTACGGCTGCTGCATGGCTTCTGTACCCCTAGCCGCTGCTTGCCTCGTCCAATAGGGGGTCTGCCGGCTCTGCTGCTAGCAGCAGGGCCACCAGCAGCAGCAGCTGCAGCAGCAGCACCTGCACCAGCCATGTCAGCCGCCAGCAGCTCTGCCTCTTCATCTGCTGTGTCAGGAGCATACTCAGCATCACTGGCCCCTGCCCCGCCTGAGCTACCGCCAGATTGCTGCTGCTGCTGTTGCTGGGATGCCCTGTGCACCCTGTTGCGCTGACTCCTGCGCAAACTCGGCAGTGCTTCTGACGCTTCAGTCCCGCCTGCAGCTGCACTGGCTTTGCAACTTCCACCTGCTGCTGCTGCTGCTGCTGCGATGGCAGCCTTGAGCGCATGCCCCTGCTTGTCTCCTCAGCCAGCCCACACTCGCGGGCCTGCTGCTCTGCAGAAGCTCTGCCGCGCTTCCGTGGTCTACCAGCTGCAGTGCCTCCGCCAGAACTGCAGCCGCCGTTGCCTGACCCTGTACCCCTGCTGCAGCTGGCGCCACACTGTCGCCGCCATCCTGCTGCCGCCTCCACCGCTGCTGCTGCTCTGCCGGCAGCTGCACTGACAGCTGCTGCAGAAAGCGCCGGTGCACCAGCCACACAGCAGCAGCGGCCCTGCTGGCCAGCCAACGCTGCCTGCGCCCTGATGCAGCCTTGCCGCCTGAGCCGTAGGCAGCAGTGGGGGTGGGGTTGGCCTGCTGCTGCTGCTGCTGCTGCTTCTTGCTGCTGGCTCTGCTCCTCTTGGATGCGGCTGCTGGTAACGCGGCAGGCTCTGCGGCGTCTGCCTTGTCAGTTGATGCAGCCCTCCCCTCTGCATCACTGCCAGCAGCAGCAGCAGCAGCGGCAGCAGCAGCAGCAGCAGCAGTGGCGGCTCTGCTTCCTGGCGTCCTGCGCTTGCGCCTACCTCTGCTGGGCTGTGCAGCAGCTGCAGCGCCTGCCTCTGCTGCTGCTCCTGCTGATCCATCTTGCTGGTGATGCTCTGCATCAGCAGCAGCTGTGGCATGCCTCCCTGCTGCATCATCACTACCAGCTGCCTCTGCCTCTGCTGCTGCTGTCTCACCACCTGCCCTGCTGCCTGCCCCCTGCCTCTGCCTGCCCCTGCCCGTCTGCGCAGGCCCAGGGTCCACAAGCATCACACGCACACCCCGCACATCAAAGCCAGCAGCAGCAGCAACGGCTGGCACTTGCAGCTGCGTTGCTGCTGCTTCCCCAGGACTTGCTGCAGCCGACGCAGCACCACCTCCACATGCGTCATCGTTACTACCCGTGCCGGCAGTATGGTTGTCATCCTCACTGAGTGCCGCATCACGCTGCTTCACCGCTGCTGCTGCCAGCAGCTGCTGCTGCATCTCCGTCAGCTCGGCATCAGTGAGTGCGGCCGTCCAAGGTATGTCGTGATCGGGGTACTGCCCAGGCCGCTGCTGCTGCCAGGGGTCCTGGTAGCTGCTGCTGCCGAGGTGCGCTGCCGCGTCAGCTGGCTGCAGCAGCAGCACTGCCTGTGGGGCCAGCTGGGCCAACAGCAGCAGGTGCCCAAGCGTGAACTGGTCCTGCAAGCAGCAGCAGCAGCAGCAGCAGCAGCAGCAGCAGCAGCAGCAGCAGCAGCAGCAGCAGCAGCAGCAAGCACCGCATTCCTATAGATAAGTGCACAAAGGAAAGCGAATCTATGCAGGCCTTGTAACCGTACCACAGCAGCCCAGCAGAGGCTGGCAATGCAGCCTGCCTAACCCCAACAGGCCCACACAGCGCTGCTGACATCTGCATCAGCATCAGCAACAGCACACAGCACACTGCATGCACACAATGAGCCACAATCAGCACAGGCAAAAACAGCAGGAAACAGCTTATACCTCAGGGAAGAGCTGCTGCATCATGTCAGCCAGCCTGCCCCAGCGCGGCTGTATGTGCTGCTGCAGCAGGAAGCTGTAGCAGCTCTCCAGGTGACCAGCCAGCAGCAGCAGCTGGCGCAGGGCAGCAGGCAGCGGCAGCGCCAGCAGCCTGGCGTGCTCTACCTTGGTCGTTGCAGCGGGCGGCTGACCCAGCAGCAGCTCAAAGGGAGGCTGCCGCTGCTGGTGCTGGTGCTGCTGCTGCTGCTGCTGCTGCTGCTGCACGTTGTCGTCTTCTTGCTGCTGCCGTTGCTGCTGTTGTTGACTAAAAGCATCCTGTTGCTGCTGTTGTTGTGCAGGCATGAAGCGCTTGTCGACATCTGCTGGCTCCTCCTTGAGAGGTGCTGGCGGGGGTGCCGTGTGCTGCTGCTCCTGCTGGGTTGCAGCCACCGCAACCCGCTGCTGCTGCTGCTGCTGCTGCCGGCATGCGTGCCTGCTGCTGTGCCGCCAGCATCTGCTGCTGCTTGAGGTCATGCTGCATCATGATGTGCTGCTGCAGCAGCGTCCTGCCTTGACTGTGCCTGCTGCTGTTGTATGTTGGCAGACGGCCGTCAGGCGCGTCCTCCTGCTGCTTGCCTGGCTGCTGCTGGGTCAGGATGAACCCGCCACCTGTCAGCCCGGTTGCATCCACTCCTTCTGCTCTGACTGCTGCTTCAGTGCTGCCAACCCAGCCACCTGTGCTGTCAGGCATGTGCATGCCTTCACTGCATGCTGCGTTCCCAGGCAGTGGATCCATGCTGCGCTCCAGAAGCTGCTCAGCACCAGCAGTTGAGGCAAATCCTGCCTGCACCTGCACCTGCACCTGCTGCTGCTGCTGCAGCTGCTGCTGGAGCTTGCTTTTCACTGGTGACGGGTTCGGCCTTGACGCAAACCCCGGCAGCAGCGTATCCAGCACATATTTGCGCCGAGGCGACACGGCAGGCGGAGGATGGCCTGCACCTGCCGCTGCCGCTGCTGCTGCTGCTGCTGCCGGTGACTGCGGCTCAGCTGCCTGGCTGCGCCTGCTGCTGCCTTGCGGTGCTGCCACAGCAGTGCCCCGGGTGGTGAGCGCCGTCTGCAGGGCAGGCAGGACAAACACAGCACAGCCAGCGATGCCTGTCGAGGCAAAGCTTGCAGTTGGCCGCAGGTGGTAGGGAGCAAAGGCCATTTGCTGGCAGCCCTGAGGACGATGATGAAACACGTCATGCGCTCAACCCCTGCCTCTGCAGTGACCACGTGTGGCGGTTACTGAATCAGGTGCTGACTGGCCACCCAGCCACCGAACAGCGCACCAGGATGTCAGCGTCCTTCAGGTTGAGCTCTGCCAGCGGCGTCTTCATGGACAGCTGGCGCGCCTGCAGCAGCATGACACGTGGATGCCGGAACGAGCTCAACAACTTTGTCACTCACAACTGGCCCCTAACAGACGTGCAGCTGCCAGCCACTTGCCCCAGGCTTCCAGCTCAACAGCTGCAGGCCTGGTAGAATGGCACTGGCCAGGGTCCCACGCTGCTGCTGCTGCTGCTGCTGCTGCTGCTGGCGTTACATGCTTGACTTCCGCTGCACAACATGCCATACCTGCAGGTACAGTGCACATTTGGCCAGGCCGTGCTGCTCCACCAAGACGCGCCTGACGTCCTTCACACAGCCTGGAGCAACAGCAGCAGAACAAGCGATGCGACAAGCAAGTCACTGCCTGCAGGCTCATGCACAGGCATTGCACATGTACGAGCCTGATGGAAAGATTACCGTTTCGCAACCAAACTTTGAGGAGCTGCATTGCTGAACCAGACCCTGACAGCGCACCTGCAGTGTCCACCTCAACATCCAGCGCATGGCCATCCAGGGTCCTCACAGTCACCAGCATACTGGTGCGGCTACCAACCGTCAACTACTGATTAGAACCGTCACCATCTGCGTCGCACAGCGCTGTCTACGTGAAAATTCAACAACAGCAAAGCTCAGCACACGCAGCAGCACAGGGTCACCAGGCACACTGTACTTCCCACACGAATGCCACCCTGTGCACGTACAAAATAACCCTCCCAAAGTGTCCGTGGTAATTCATCTAGTGGATAGCCTGCTGTGATGATAGCGGCATCACCTTCTGACGCTTGAAAACCCTTTTAGCCATTGTGTCACCGTGCGTGCCACTTGCGCCTCTCGACTCTTCATCCACGCTCAACGAAATAAAACGGGTACACTCGTTGTTCAACGTTACTGTATGCAGATCGACGACAGTATAGCTGCTGCTTGTTTTTTTGGAAAGTTTCGTGCCACAGACCATCATGCAGAGGCATCTTTGGCAGCGGCATCTGCAAGTGCAGCAACCACCTGGTCGGTTCAGGTGCAGGGCAAGCTGCAGATCTGCATGGCACACACCACAACAACGATGCCAGGATATACAATGCACCAGGCTAGCAGCGCTGCCAGCACAGCCCAGCACTGCGAGCCAGGACCAGCAGCAGCTGGAAGGTCAGCAGCACGGCAGTGGCAGCAGCAGCGGCAAGTTGTTGCAGCTTGTGGAAGTGCAGGACAGGCGCAAAACGACATACTCATGGCAAGACAGCAGCAGCAATGGCTGCAGTGTTGCCGTGCAGCACGAGCAACAGCAGGAAGATCAGCCGGAACAGCAGCTGCTGCCGTCATTGCCCGGTAGACAGCAGCTGCTGGACGCACTCAAGGCACTGTATCTGCCAGCGGGTTATCCCAACACGGTGACAGGTCAGCGCTGCTCTACAGCAGTGTTCACAATGCTTGCCATGTACACTCAGCGCGGAGTGGGTTGAAGCGTGGTTGCTTTCGCCCAGTCCCTGCGTTGTATGCGCCTTGCTGTTTGTGCACCGCTGTTGGCGCATTCAAGTGCTGCTGCCGAACCATAGCATCCAAATCCACCCATGACGTCGAGTGCATGACATCATTGTGCATGTTTGCAGATGACTACCTGGCGTACCAGCTGTACACCCTGCCTGCCCACATCACCGGCTGGCTGAGCATCTCGCTCACCACGTCCAGCCTGCTCAAGGCAGTCGGCATCAACGCAGGTGCGCGCGGGCCGGCTGGCTGCCACATGGTGCTGTCGCGCATGTGTGGTCGTGTGCAGATGGGTACAGCAGCTGTCATTGGGGCCGGGGGTCGCACAGCAGACGCATTACACGCATGCAGGTCCGGACAGTGCCTATAGCAGGCTCTGCAGTTTGCCACATGTGCACGTGCCCACTGCAATGCATGTACAGTGCATGTCCTTGGGCCCCCAGTGCAGCATCCTGCTCCTGCCTGCCTCTCGTGTGCCTGTGCTCATGCGTGCGCCCGCCATGGCACCTGCGTCGCAGGCCCTGTGGGCGCCACAGCAGCGGCCGCCGCCATAAAGTGGATCATCAAGGACGGCATCGGCGCTGCTGGGCGGCTGCTGGTGGGCGGCAGGCTGGGCCTGGAGTTTGATGACGACCCGCGGCGCTGGCGCATGGCGGCCGAGGCGCTCACTACAGCGGGTGGGTGTGCGTGTGCAAGCAGGTGGTGTGTTTGCAGAGGGCGGCTCGGGCGGCCCGCGCCTGTCCTGTGGTGTACCTTGTCCACGCTTACGTTTGCTGCGGGCGATTTATAATTGCATGCGAGCTTGATGCCGCGTTGCTTGTGTGCCAAGACACCGTTGCCGGTAGCTTCCAACAAGTGCAATGCAAAGCGTCTGCATCGTACTACGTAGCCAAGCATGCATTGTGTTTGCACTGCCGCCTTGCTGTGTAACTGCAGGTTTGGCCATGGAGATTGCTACGGTGGTGTACCCCAGTCAGTTCCTGCTGCTGGCCAGCCTGGGCAACTTCAGCAAGGCCGTGGGCAAGGGCATGGGCAAGCCAGTGTTCAGGGTCATACAGACGCACTTTGCTGCTGCAGGGAACGTGGGTGCTGTAGCCGCCAAGGAGGAGGTGTGGGAGGTGACGGGGCAGCTCACCGGCTACGCGCTGAGTGTGCTGGTGCTGCAGGCGCTGCAGGACACAGGCGAGTGCAGCAGCTCACAACACAGGGTCAGCAGTTGCAATGTGCGTGCTGGTGCTAGTGCAGCAGGCGCTGCGGGGCACAGCTGGGCATGCGGTAGTGCTCGTATGTCGCATGTTGCGCCCACACGCATGCATGTTTCTGGGGGATGCCGGCATGCGTGCCTGTGTGGGTGACAAGCAGGGCGCGTGAACGCAGCAGGCATGCCTGAGCTTGGCACGGGGCAGCTGCACTTGAAAACAGGGCATGCGTGTTGAAGTCTGGTGTGGCGTTGCTGTGGAGTTGAAACAGAGCAGCACTTATGTGAGCCTCATCCTGGCGCCTGCTGCTGCACCTGCAGGCAGCTGGCAGACAGTGGTCGGCATATGGGCGCTGGTGCAGGGTGTGCATGTCGCTGCACGCTACCTGGCCCTGCGGCAGCTGCGCTTCCGCTACCTCAACCAGAAGCGCGCCAGCCTGCTGGTGTGGTCGCACGTGCGGGCGCAGGCCCTGCCAAGCATGGCAGAGTGCAATCAGATGGAGCCCATGCTGCTGCCCGTGTCGGCCATGCAGCCAGCCATCACATTTGGCTGTAGCTTGGAGCAGGCTTGGGGGTGCGAAGCATCTCTGCTACAGCCACAGCAACTGACAAATGGGTGCAATTGTATGAGCAGCAAGGGTACTTGCTGGTATGGAGGGAGCGACATGCGTATGTGGTGATAAAGCAGGACTGCGGGCAGCTGCAGCAGGCGCTGCTGCAGGCGATCTGGCAGGCAGCTTGGCTAGAGTCAAACAATGTGGCTATGCAGCAACAAGAGCAGCAGCAGCAGCAGCAGCAGCAGCAGCAGCAGCAGCAGCAGCAGCAGCAGCTTTGGCAGCATGGCGCTGCTCAGGGCCAGCCTGGAAGCTATGGAGGGGCAGTTTGGAGAGTTCTTGCAAGAGGTGCACGGCCTGGGCTGGAACACCGAAGTTGGGGTGTTCAGAGTGGGCAGAGCCCGGGTAGTGCTGTGAAAGTGCTGTTGGGCGTGCACACTACCACGGCATGTCCGCGGCTTAGGGCTTGGTGGTGTGCTGACAGTCATGCGCTATCGTGACAACTTGTCAGGCTCATGGAGCTGCTTCAGGCGTGCTGATGTTGTGTCAACACTGCCACTTCGGCTTATGCTGCTGACTACGGTACAGAGAGCCGCAACACACCGGTCCGGGAGGTGTCCCGCTGCGCATGGTTATTCCCTGCCAATTTTCGTTTAAACCACCGTGCGCGCTTTTGGTTGCCTGATCGCCGTGTCGACCATTCGCGCTAGGGCTGCAACAGCTGCAGGCATCAGCAGTGCTTACCGCAGCTGGTGGACACACCTGTAGACGTGCGAGCACGCTGGCGGCTTGTAGTAAGTTTGGAGTATTGAAATGTAGGGCTCACTGTCATGATGACGCTGACAAGCACACTTGATGCACGGCAGAGCAAATGCATCCTGCTGCACCTGCTGCTGTTGCCTCTTAGAGTGTTCAGCTTGCATGGGAGTTGTTTCACTGTGTTTGTGGCATGCTTGCTGCTACAGGTTTGGGTTGACCAGCCACTTCCAGCAGACCTTACCAGCAACCTGCTACTTCAGCCAGCAGCCCAGCCAGCAGCAGCACAGGAGCATGAAGGGTGGAGTGGCAAACGCGTGGGCGCTGGCCTCAGCCTTGACAAGTTTGCCAAGGCAGGCTTCAGCAGCTATGACAAGCGCAAGGTCATCAAGAAGCAGATGGCGCTGAAGGCCAAGCAGTTCAACAAGTACAAACGGCTCAAAAGAGGCTTGAAGCTGCTGACGAGCCACCGGCGGTGAGCAGGCGGGGTTTGGTGCGCGGCGACAACAGCAGCAGGCTGCAGAAAATCTGCAGAGCTCGGGCATTGTTGAGGGTTGCACAGTTGTGGTGCGGCTGACTTGGTGAAGCCCGCTTGGTGAACTGGATGAGGCTGCGGTGACAGTGCGTGGCAGCTTGCATCCTGTCACAGCGCTGTTGCACCGCTGACATCCGCTGGTGCTGGCTGGTTGTCACTGTTCCTGTGCAGTACTTGCTTGACCAGGCAGCTGCAGAAGCAGCTGAGCAGCAGCAGCAGCAGCGGAAGAGGCAGCGGCATGCTGCTGACCTCAGCGGGGATGCACATGAGGCGCAGCAGCACCAGCAGCAGCACCAGCAGCACATGGAGCGCCTACAGCAACAGCAGCAGCAGCGCACAGAGGGACGCGAGCAAGACGAGAAGCGACTGAGACAGCAGCAGCAGGAGTGGAAGCAGCATGCCCGGCAGGCCTACCATCAACAGGAAAAGCAGCAACCTGATGATGGTGCCGGCGATGAGGATGAGCAGCAGCAGCAGCAGCATGGCAGGAGGCAGCACAAGTTGAAACCTAAGAGCCAACTGCAGCGGCTAGCTGAGAAGGCAGCAGCTGATAAAGCAGCCAAGGAGCAGGAGCAAGCGGAGGTAGGGACATTAACTTGTGGTCGGCAGCAGAGGTGGCAGCCCTGATTGCAGGTGCATGATAGCATGTGTGCTGGGTGTTGTGCCCAGCATGCTAGCTTGCAGGCTGGCGATGCCTGCCGGCGCTCTGAACATGTGTGGCAAGCAGTGCAGTGTATGAAGAGCCAACGGCGCAGGGCCGCCTGTCGGGCTGTGCAACAGGACTGGCATGCATCAGTCTACATACGCTCCACTGGCTGATGATGTGCTGCCTGCTCGTCTGTGTGCCGCCTTTTGCAGCGTGAGCGGGCAGTGGTAGAGCGCAGGAGGCATACAGAGGAGAAGAAGGTGAGGTGGGGCACCCACAGCACAGCAGCTGTTGGCAGCGCAGATGCTGATGCACAGCAACACGTTCAGCGATTGACTTTGTGCTGCGGATGTTGTCTGTGCCCCTGCCTGCATGTTGCTCACCCTACACAGCAGTCATTGCAGTTGGTGCTGATGTCGGCAGTGAAGTGCTGGTGCTGCGTTGCAGTGTGAGGGCCTCCGCTCATCACTGAGTTTGGAACTTGTGCTGTTGCTGCTGCAGAAGGAGCGCAGCCACCAGAAGCACGACTTCTTCCGCAAGACCAAGCGAGGCCAGCCGGTGATGAAGTACAGGGTGGACAAGATCCTGGCACAGCTGCAGCACGAGAAGGCGGCCAGCAGATAGCAGGCCTGGCCTCGGAAGCACAGCCGAAACGGGTTGTGGCTTGACCAACATGCTGTCTGTTGGATTGTGCGGAGTGGATGAAACAAGACTCAAGTCAGCTGCAAGAGGAGAAGACGAGATACTGAGTTGCAGCGATGTGGTGCTGAAGGATCAGCCTTGCGGCATGCATGTGGACCGTCCAAGTTGCGGCAGTGCACATGGCCGCAGGACAACTTGCAGGTGTGCCAACCGCCAGCATGGTCACCACCTGGCGTCTTCAGCCATCACATGTGGGCTGCACCCACTGGGCTGGAGTATGCTGAAGCTCCCCGCTTAGTGCGATGTCGACTAAATTGTTTTTGGCAGAGGGTGCATGGCAGGTTACGGCTTAGCAGGTGTTGTTGACCAGCTGTGAGTCAAGACCGCTTGAGTTGCAGTATGTGGATGTATGGTGTCATCATCATCATTATATCATTATCATCATCATCATATCATCATCATATACCCATTCAAGCCATAGCATCAGCGCCATCGGCCCCGCGCCCCACCGCTGTATGGTGTAATGGAAAGGAAATGCTGGTGGTGAGGGCCTGTCCTGGGATGAACAGATGGACTTCAGCAACCGGTGTTAACTCTACTGGTTGCAGTCTTGGGTTCAGCCGGGATGGTTCTGCTGTGCCACTGCACTGCAAACTGGCGGGGTCAGCCACTGGTGATCTACCTCTGTCTGCATGCAGCGGGAACTTGCCGTTGATGGGCTGCAGCAGCCAGGCTGCTGTCATGACTTCTCGCATCTTTGGGTCAGCATGTAACAAGCGGCAGCACTGTAACCAGCATGTGGTGATGTCAAACGCACCACATCGCATGAGAGTGCTTCTTCTTCTTGACATCATATGCAGCACACACCATGAACCTAGCAACACACATGCGCAAACACAATCCCTTCTGTTTGCAAATAACAGTCTGTAGTCATGCACTACAAGTCCCTAAGCGGCAGGCGCTCAATGCAGATGATACTCTTAGCCATGCAATGTCGCGCAGCAGCGTCGAGTGAGCCCCTGCACCTCGAGCACGGGGTGCAGAAGGACCGTTGAGACCTGGATACACTGGGCCCTTCAAGGTCGAAGTGTACATGGCAGTTGCAATGCATGTATGGGCATGTTGCTGAGGCCGTGAAGGCGGCGGCACCCTGTGCGCCACTGACTGTGGAGGCACCGCTGTGTCTTCACACGAATGCGTCTGGCTTGTTGCTGACAAAGAAGGTTGTGATCTTGTGCGTGTCCTTTGCCACCTCAGCCGCCTTGGCCACCTTGCGCTCAGCTGCCTTGGCTGCACGGGCCTTGGCTGCTTCAGCTGCCTTCTGCCTCTGAGCCTCCTCCAATGCGATGCGCTTTTCATCTGTCAGCAGCTGCTGCTCCTCGTCTGTCTGCCCTGCTGCTGCTGCTGATCATCACCGTCAGCAGCTGCGTCTGCAACGCCTGCACTGCCTAGCTCCGCTCCCTCTTGCTGCTGCTGACCTGCAGCCACGCTGCCGCCCTTGGCTGCTGCTGCTGCTGCTTTGATGCGTGGCGTGCGGCCTGCTGCGCCCCTGCTGCCGAGTGCTGCTGCGATGCCGTGGGCCTCAAACAGCCGCCTGTTGCTGACCACATCCTTCAGGCCAGCAGCCACCAGGCGCTTGTCACACCTGTGTCAGCAGCACCCGCAAGTCAGGCCTGGGTGAGAAAAGCAGCACAGACTTCCCTCACGCTTGTTGGCGCAAATGGTGCAGCAAGGCAGCATGCGCAGCAACTGGATTTCCTAAGCAACAAGTACAGCCAGCTGCTGCCTGAGGCAGCAGATGCATACCCCGTTTATAGCGTGCTGCATGTCACCTGCTGCCAATGCTCTTGCTCTGCATGGTGCACCTGACAAGCAAGGCATGCATGCAAGCAGGCAGTTGCATGCTGCAGTACACACTGCTGTGCATTTCACGCACCAATGCTGCTGCTGCTGCTGCTGCTGCTGCTGCATCCCAACGGTACTGCGCTGCAGGAACCGAGGCGCCAGGTGTAGCCATTCCTGCCAGCTGGCACTGCGCATCAGCCGCCCACCTCACAACTTGCTCAAAGTCCTCCAGCTTGATCGTTCTGCGCTTCTTGGTGGCAGCAGCAGCCGCACCCTTCACTGCCAGCTGCTGCAGGAACAGCCGGCCTGCCTCACTTACCAGCCACAGCGCATCAGCACTGACACGCTGCACCTCGTCGTCTGCAAGCATGATGCGCTTGACGATGTGCTTTGGTATCGCTGCTGCTGCTGCTTGTGATGAGGTATCATCGCCTGCTGCTGCTGCATCACCATCTTGCTGCTCCTGGTCACCTGCAGCAGCTGCTGCTGCTGTTTCCTCTGCTGCAGCTGTAGCAGCAAGGGAGACAACCACCACTCATCAATAGGGTAGCTTGCTTGCCGGAATGGCAGCAGCAGGACATGCCGTGAAACAGGCACGTGCATGTGAGCAGGGCCAGTGGCTCATGGCAGAAGCAGCAGGCGGCACAGCACCTGCTGTGCTTCTGCTGCCAGCCAAACACAAATGCCAACGCGCCGGCACTGCTGACACAAGCTGCTTGTACTGAGTGCAAGATTGATGCTGCTCTGATGCAGAAGAGCGCGCATGAGCCATGCCAGCAAGGCCTGTAGCTCATCTCCCAAGCTCCTGCTGTAGCAGTGCCACACCTGCTGCTGCGGCCTCTGCCCTCTCCTTGGACTTCTGCCTGTATACATCCTTATCCTCTTCGCTCATGCCTTTCCAAACCTCGCCAAGGGCCTTGGCTATGGCAGGCGCTGCAACCTTGCCGTTTTCTGATTCCTGCTTCAGGCGCTCTTGCACCTCCCGCCTGTGCTCATCTGTGAAAACCATGTATGCACTGGGACCACGTACTTTCTTTGTTGGGGGTGCCATGATCCAAGCTGTAAGCTGCTGGGAGGACAACCAAGGCACAGTTGCAGCTGTGCAGTGTTCAGAACGCTGCCACGATCTTAAACTCGTACAATAACGAAGCAAACAGAGACAAAGAGTGATCTTGCGGCACCTTGTACAACACAGTTCAAGGCTTAGCTGATCACCACAATTCAACTCTTTTTGAAAAAAGCTCGTAGGGTTTTGCAACTGTCTGCCGCTGCGCTCGCAGCACAGCAGCAGAGCATTGTTCGTATGCAATCAATGATGCTGAAGCTTACTAGCAGAGCACAGGCATGAATGTGGTCTTTGTATCGCTCTTCCTTGCAACATACGCCAGCAGCAAAAGGGTGCACCATACTGTGTCGCATGCTTTCCAAGGGCGGATACAGCACCTTCAGTACCTCGGCTCAGCGCTGTGCTCGCTTGTGCGCCTGGCCAGCCACCAGTACTGACTGCAAAGTCCCTTTGTACAGCAGCAACAGCAGCAGCAGCAGGCTTGGTGCTCCTCAACTCCGGGCATCAACAGCTGGGACAGCAATGTCTGATCCAAAGAAGCGCAAGCTGCACACCACAAATGCAATGTTTGGGTCAGACAATGGAGATGCACAACCAGTGCAGCATGGCACAGGCACAAAGTTCAAGGTGTGAAGTACAGCACAGCAGCAGCACAGCTGTTGCCGCCACCACCGGCTTCACCAAAGCTACTTCACCCTGGCGATTACCTCAGAGCTGGCATGATGATTTTGGTTTAATCAGAGTTGTGCAGCAGGGTGCGAACATGGCTGACAGCTTTGTGGTGCACGTGAGCAACAGCCGCATGCCAGTCCACCACAGCCACATGTGTGTGCATTGCCGGTCATCAGAAGCTTGCACAGCAGCAGCACCTGTGCACCTGCAGCACCACTCCAAACACACCGTTGCCATCACTGCAGCATTCAGTGGTAACCACCCACTCCATGACTCCAGCTGGCAACAGCCAGCAACACCAACCACACCCAGCTGTTGCTGCTAGCCAATGTACTGCCGCCGACGTACAACAACTGCTTCTGCCGCCGCTGCTGCTGCTGTCGGTGTCACCAGGTCCCAGGCCTGCAGGTGACTGACCACTTCTTTAAGGTGCCGCTGGACCACAGCGGGGCGCAGCCTGGCGACATCACCCTGTTTGTGCGCGAGGTGGTGGCACCGGTCAACGCACGGCGGCAGCAGCCCTACCTGCTGTACCTGCAAGGTGAGCCACTGAACAACCAAACAGCACAACAGCAGCTGTTCCGCAACTACGTAAATATGCACGATCACGTCATCTGGCTGATGTTGCGTGTTTGGTGGGGGCCAGCCTGGCCTGGGTGGCCAGTGGCACAGCACGCAGCTGCCAGCAGTGGAGCGGGTGCCACGGTGGCCTGGCGACTGAGCGAGACTGGTGCGGTGGCAGGGACCATGTGGTGGAGTGATGCTGCCACAAATTCGCTTACTCGGGGCAGCATACATGGGTTGGGGTCTGAGCGACATATGCGACACGTGTGAATGTCAGGCGACACATGTGCACATCACCCAGGTCTGCAGGTCCGCAGCACCTGTTGGCCGGGCATGGTCAAGCCGCTTCGGGCGCACCCTCTGCCAGATCCAGGCGCTGGCTCGGCACCGTCGCCTGCCTGCTAACCCTGCCTGCCCCTGCTGGCCGCAGGTGGCCCCGGCTTTGAGTCGCCGCGGCCCAGCGAGGCCTCCGGCTGGCTCAAGTCGGCGGTGGGCAGCTTCAGGGTGGTGCTCATGGACCAGCGCGGGACCGGGCGCTCCAGCGCCATCACCACAGCCAACCTGGCCAGGCGCGGCAGCCCGCAGCAGCAGGCCGAGTACCTCGCCTTCTTCAGGTGGGCGGCATGGTTGTGCACCCGAGCTGCCTTGCTTTGCAGGGTGTGTTGTTCGTGTGAAGGCGTGTGGTATCGCATCCGCCCTTTGTTACAAGGAAAGGGGATGTGTTGTAACCAAGGGGGCAGCTGTGAGGCCGCTATGCCTCTGGGTGCTTGTCTTACACGTATCACTATGGTGAGGGTTCTCTCGCTGCCCTGTGCTGTGTGTTTAAAATAAAGTATAAATTGCTCCTGGGCTCCAGGTAAATGCACAGCTGCGTACCTCAAGCAACGCTGGACCAGGAGACCCCCGCCCGAGTTCTCCTAAGTTCTCCTGCGTGTGCTGGTGCAGGGCCGACAGCATCGTGGCTGACGCCGAGGTGGTGCGCAAGGCGCTGGTGCCGCGCAACGCCACCACGCAGGACGGCAAGTGGAGCATCCTGGGGCAGTCATTTGGCGGCTTCTGCGCGCTCACCTACCTGTCGCATGCACCGCAGGGTGAGCCGCCGGTACTGCATGTTGAGCCTGGCGGGGCGGGGCAGGGCAGTCACATGCTTCGAGCATGCGAAATGCAATCACAACAGCCGAACGTATGGAAACCGGTGATGCACTTTGCACGCACAGCACATGGCATCTTCAAAGCAGATGTTGTTGACCAGTGCCGGGAGGAGCTTGCAGGCGCATGCACTCGCCCTCCTTGTGCACCCGTGCATGCACAGCGCGCTCTGTGCCAAATCAGCCACCTGCAAACCTCTGGTGTCGCCATCTCCTGCAAGCCTCGTCGCGTGCATGCCGTCACACCTGCCTGCAGGGCTGATTGAGGCGCTGACGACTGGCGGCATCCCGCCGGGCATCGCAGACGCCTGCAGCGCAGAGCGCGCGTACAGGTCGCTGTTCCCCCGCGTGCTGGCACAGAACGCAAAGTACTATGCGCGCTTCCCGGGGGATGTTGCTGTTGTGCAGCGCATCGTGAACTTCCTGGCTGAGCAGCCCGAAGGCGGGCTGCAGCTGCCGAGCGGGACGCTGCTGACGCCGCGCGCACTGCAGCTGCTGGGCTTGAGCGGGCTGGGCTCAGGAGGTGAGCTGGGGCTGGTTTAATGTGTTGTAGAGCTGTAAGTCCAACAGAGCACAGTGTGCTGCAAGGCACTGCAATGTCGAGGACGTGTTGCAGGACTGTGCTTGCTGCTTCTTTTGCGCCCACAGCTCAAGCCTGCTGCTTTGATGCAAACACATCTTGAGCTCAGCTGCGGCGTCCGTTCTTTTGTTTTTATCGTGTTTATGCAGGCGGCTTTGAGCGGTTGCACTACCTGCTGGAGGAGTTCTTTGACTCGGAGGATCAGTTTAACCCGGCGTTCATCAAGTGAGCATGCGTGGAGGCAATGCAGCCAGCCGGCTGGGCGTGCACCGTGCAACTGCGGCGTAAGTACTCGTCAAGCGTCACTGCCTGACTTGCCCAAGTACATGTGTGCGCTGTCATCGTTTGCTTGCAATGGCCTGCTTGCACAAGTGCTTATTGTGGTTTTCCCCCAACTGAACAGATCCCTGCGTCACCTGACTGCACACCTGCGCTGTGCTGCCGGCAGGGCGTATGAGGCGTGGATGGCGTGGGACACCAACCCGCTGTATGCGCTGCTGCACGAGTCCATCTACTGCCAGGGCGCGGCCAGCAGCTGGGCAGCGCAGCGCGTGCGGGAGCAGCACTTCGCTGCTGACTTTGACGCAGTGGCTCGGGCGCAGGCAGGTGGGAAGCGCTGCCTGGCGTGCAGCTGGAGTTCTGGCCTGGGTGCACACGCGTCAACCATTGCCTGTATGCGTCAGGTGTCTTTCCCGGGCAAGGCAGCTCAGCATCTACCTGGCAGTTGCCTGAACACTGTTATTTGGCTTGTGCTGCTGCTGCTGGTGCCGCTGGCGATTGCATCGCTCAGGCAAGCCGGTGATGTTCACCGGCGAGATGGTGTTCCCCTGGATGTTTGAGGACTTTGCGGCGCTGCAGCCCTACAAGGCAGCGGCAGACCTGCTGGCAGCCAAGCAGGACTGGCCACAGCTGTACAACCGGAGGTGCTGGCCAGGAACAAGGTGGGGCGGGGGGAGGGGCAGCGCGGACAGCGGTCACCACCAGCTGGCATGGTACGGCTGTACATCACCTTGCCACACCTGCACACACCTACGGTTGTCGCAACTGTTGGGTGCTGTGGTCCACGAACATGCGTATGCCTTTTTGTCTCACCTGCCCTTGCAGCAATAGATGCAGACAATGCGCACCAGCAGTGCTTGTCGTACCTGCCACTGTCACTGGCGCTGCGCTCACACGCGCTTGCACTGTTGCCTGCTCCCCTGTGTGCACGCAGGTTCCGCTGGCGGCTGCCTCGTACGTCGAGGACATGTACGTGGACTTCAACCTGGTGCAGGAGACGGTCGGCGGCGTGGCTGGCGTGCGGCAGTGGATGACGAACGAGTACAAGCACAGCGGCATCCGGGATGACGGCGCGCGCATCATTGAGCGGCTGCTGGGCATGGTGCGGGATGTTGTGCTACTGGAGTAAGGGGCTGTGGGGATGGCGGCAGGCCTGCTGGCCAGTGGATGAGTTGGGTCTGGCAGCTGCAGTGGTGAATTTGCGGGTCTGCGCAGGATGCAGGTATTGCAGCATCCACCTGAGGGTCCGGGGTTTGGTGCAGGACTATGGGGCAGTTATCAGCTGGTGCTGTGTGGTGTGAGCTCAGCAGTAGGCCATGCATACATGGTGACGGGTGGCAGCGGGCGGCAGTTCCATACCCTCCGCTTGTGGTTCAGCATACTGTGACGCGTATTTGGTGCAGGGGCAGCCGGTCATCACGTGCAGCAGCCAATTGTCATGACACACAGCACACAGGTACATGTTGGGGCCGATGGCGCTGATGCTATGGCTTGAATGGGTAATATGATGAAGATGATGACAGGTACATGTTGCGCTGTGCATAACTTGTGTGCTGCAGCCTGACTGGGAGGCACTGCAGCACTTCAAAGCCAACCGCTATACTGATAGTTACCCTTGAAAATAGTAAATGTGACAGATTGTGCACCACACTGGCTGCATACGCCATCAAGTATTTGCACTGGACTTTCTGAAAGCATGCATGCATCGGCATATGCTGTGGCACGGCATGTTTCCTCCTGCAAGCCGTAACGGCCTGGTGCACCTGCGCATTGCTGTAGCACGACGTGCGTTTGACCGGTGGTTAGCCCTGTCCTGGCTGGGACTCAAGCATGTCGTGCTGCAGGTTTGAAGTTGAGAGCTGCCTCTACTCGTGCAAACTTTGCTTGAAGCTGGTGCGGTGGACCACCTAGCCTAGGTGCACATGTTTGAGGACAACACACGTGCACATCTGCATCGTGTATGCCGTACCTGTGTATGGTGGGGAGTTGAGGGTGAGAGTGCTGCAGTTTGTTTGCCATCAGGAGCGATGGGTGTCATCTACTTGTGTAAAGGCACTGCCAATGGCAGTCTGCCATAGCCCCAGTATGCCGTCACGGCGTGCTGCAGCTATCCGACTGGCAGCTGCAGCTGGACACTGATGAGCAAGGGCAGAAATGTGTTCAACTGGTTAACATGAAAGTGAGTATATGATAATGACAATCATCAGTGAGGAACAGCCCAAGGTGTCAGTAATTCAAGTTTGCAGGAATTTCATTGCAGTATGAGTTTGCTTGCATTGCAGGAATCGAAATTCCCAGGCAACTGGTCCTGTAGTTGTGATCCCAGCCTTGCAAATGATGGACGAGCACCCAAAATGGTCCAAGACGCACATAAATGATCCGCGTGCCCCTGTTAAGACGGTCACGTTTTGCCCGATGTTTTGAGGAGGCGACCACCAGCTTGATTACACCCCCTCAGCAAGGCAACTCAATGGGCTGCCGTCGCTTCTGCAATCGCTTCATCCGTTGAGAACTGCAGGTAGCTGCTGCTGTTCTTGCTCTTCCAAAGTCACGGGCACGTGGTCGTTTTGTTGGGGAAGCACATCATCCAACACATCTTACGCAGCTGAAACAAGCCTAATAGGCTGGTATGTTTGTAGCCCAGCAAGTAGCTGTGCCGGTGGGAGCTGGCAGGAGCGCGCTTTGTGTTCCACCCCACCCAGTGGTCCCTCAGCACAAGGTGCACAAGGTGAGCAGCAGCTGCCAGAACTGCTGGTTCCCTTGTAAGTTTCTTCATGCTTTCCAGATGAATCTGTCAGCCGGAGCATGCGCCTCCTGGACACTCCTAAATCACTAGTCCTGAGTTCACCCTCCTGCTGCTGCTTCAACACACCACACTTACAACCCCAACACAACTGCCCTGTTGTTTGCCATGCTGTTCTGGCCTACAGTTGCGTCACTCAGTCAAGGCAGCAGCAGCAGCAGCAGACATTGTGCAAAATGGCGTAGCACAGCAACCGACTCCAAATGGCAATGGCAATGGACATGCTGCTGCACCAGCAGCACCTGCACACTCAAAGGTGTATCAGACCATTGAGGAGACAGTCAGCTACATCCGGTCACGCTGCTCCCTGCAGCCGCAGGTGTGGCTGACTAGCAGCAACGCACGCCAGCAACGCATGTCAGCAACGTAGGCTGCGTGCAGATTTTGAATTGCGCACCAAATGCTGGCTCCAACACACGATCCGGCATGCTGCAGCTGCCAAGCACAGGCACACACAGGGGTTGTGACTGCCTGAAAGACCAGCGGCCACAGCCTGGGTGCTCGCTGTGCGCCACAGCCTGGAGTGCTCGCTGTGCGGGCGTGGTGTAGCATGCATGCGCGCGTTACCGCACAGGGAGCAGCCTGCCTCAGTCATGTGATGCGGTACCTGGCCCTGGTCTGTGCCGGTGCAGTCCAGGATTGCTACAGCTCACAGCATCACGTCCATGCTGCGCACCCTCCTCCTCCTCCTGCTGTTGCTGCTGCTGCTGCTGCTGCTGCTGCTGCTGCTGCTGGTGCCGTGCCCTGCGCCTCACCGCTGGGCAGGTGGTGATGGTCCTGGGCTCTGGCCTGGGCCCCATCGCTGATGCAGTGCAGGACGCCACGGTCATCCCGTACGGCGACATCCCGCACTTCCACGCGCCGGGCGTGCAGGGCCACCCGGGGCGGCTGGTGCTCGGCCACTTCAACGGCGTGCCTGCGCTGGTGCTGCAGGTGGGTGGTGTGCACCCACGGGTGGCGTGCAGCAGGATGGAGAGCTTGCAGGGAAGCTGGTGTGCTTGTGGACAGCAGCTGGGGTGGTGTGTGTTCAGCCTGACAGCTTGTGTTAGGTGGGTGCAGCCTGAGCAGGTGTACAGCAGGAAGATTGGCACTAAAACCGACACGCATGACGTGGCATTGCCAGCTCAGCAGGTTCTGGCGTTCTCTGCTTAGCAATGCTGTACACGCGCTCCAGCATGTGCGCTTCTTCTTTCTTGCGTGTGCAGCCTGACTTGCACCCACACACGTCTCAGTCAGAGACATGCACCTGCATGAACAGGCGTGTGCGTGCACGCATGCTCATCACACACAGCCCTGAAGTGCTGGTGCACCTCTGAATGCATCAACACACGCGCCCTGCCCCCGCCACCCTTCCCTTCAGGGCCGCTTCCATTACTACGAGGGCCACCCCATGGAGGTGGTCATCTTCCCCATCCGCGTGGCACGCTTCCTGGGCTGCCACACGGCCGTGCTCACCAATGCGGCGGGCGGCATCAACCACGACTTCCACCTCGGTGACCTCATGCTCATCACGGACCACCTCAACCTCATGACAGCAAACCCGCTGCGGGGACCCAACCCCGCCGAGCTGGGCGGCCCACGCTTCCTTGACCTCTCCGAGCCATACGACCGCACTTTTGTGCGGATGCTGCAGCAGGAGGCGCAGGAGCTTGGGTTTGAGGACGCGATGCGGGCCGGCACGTACGCGGCCGTGTCTGGCCCAACATACGAGACGCCCGCGGAGACGCGGATGCTGCGGGCGATCGGTGCAGATGCTGTGGGCATGAGCACTGTGCCAGAGGTGATTGCTGCGCGGCATGTGGGTGTGAGGGTTGTAGGCATCAGCTGCATCACCAACCTTGCATGCGGCATCAGCCATGATGGCCAGGTAGCCAAGGTTAGCCATGAAGAGGTGATGGAGAACATCAATTTGGGGGTTGAGAAGATGCGGCAGCTGCTGCTGGCAGCAGTGCCTAAGATGGTAGCTCAGCACGCGCAGGCAGCGGCAGCGGCAGGCAGCAAGCAGTAGCAGGGTCCAGCTGTGGCACATTGATCTAGTAGTTGAGGTCAGGCATGTTGAACTCAGGCATGCTGAACTAGAGCTTGCTTGTGCCTGAACCTGCAGCTGACCATGTTCTGGCAGCAGCAGGTACTGCTGTGTCCATTTCATGGTCAGTAGGGGCCGGCGGCAATTGCCTAGTCATGCAGGCTGGCGTCGTTGCGGTGGCCGCCATGGCGCATGTGCTGCTGCTGTCGTGCTCTGCATACATTCAGTTGACCTGCTGTTGACGCGTTGATGAATTTTGCATGCAAGTTCAAAACTCGTCCGTCAGGTTCGTCTCTGATATGCATCACAGCCAGTTTGCTTGTGTTACGCTTAGCTGCTTCTCGTGCCTCATAAAGCCCCTGCTGGTGCTGTGTCATGTGTCAGCTGGCACAACAGGTGACCTGTTAGATGCCTGCAACTAACTGGTGGTATTGGGAGCTTGGTGCCAACATATCATGTTGTTGGGTCGACCCGAGTGACTCTGACAGTGACAGTGACCAGGAGACTGAAGAAGGCTAGCTAGCCACATAGGCGGCAAGTAGTCCAAGTCCAACGAGTGCTTGCCTGCCAGCTGCAGCCGCATGCCTAGGTGTGGCAATGGCCTGCGGCAGTTGCACTGTAGTACTGCGCATGATCTCAAGGCTGTGCTTCTTGATGTCTGTGGTTCCCTTGACAAATGCATCAAATGCTTGCATCTTGCTGTTGCTGCAGCAATTTCTGGTGTCGTGTATCATTTGGGTTATTCCTTTGCCGACTGCTGGCTGCTGCAGGCTGCTTGAACCTTTGCCGACTGCTGCAGGCTGCAGGCTGCTTGAGCGCAATGTTGGCTGACGACCTTTCAGGGGTGTATGCAGCATGAAGGGTTTGAGAGTGGGCCGATGTCTATGCTTGTGCAAGGACACAGCGTTGCACGCTGTATGCATGCTACGCTTGTGGGTACCACCCAAGCGGCAGTGGCTCAGCAGTTGGCCTATTCATGGTGCTTTGTAACAATTTAACTTGAACATACACAGTGCAGTTGCTCAGCTGCTCAACAAGATGCAACAAGATCTGATGTTGCACAACGCTACTAGGCGATCCATGATGCAATGCAGTTCAGCCAAGATGGCGTGGGCCCCGTTCTAGAAGTGTAAATACTGCATTTGTGCTTGTAATGTGTAATTTCTGCAACCTTGAGCAACCCTCTGATGCAGGGCTGGCAACAACATCGACGGGCCGAACTCCAGGAGCCGAAGGCTCCACGGTTTTCATTTGAAGGATGTTGAAACGGGCTGCGACCGGATGTTCCGACATATCAGCCGCTAATCGGGGTCGCTTAGACCAGATCTCCCGCCAAAATGAATTGCCGCCCCAGAACAGACCCACTGAGGACCGCCTGGCCGTGATTGACCAAGGGCTTTAAACCCGATGGTCGAAATCGCTAATCTGCGGTTGCCATACCTGCTCAGGTGTCAGAGTGCGAGAGGCGCTTAAGAGCTGGGGTGGAGTGCGCGACATCATCAAGATGATTGATGACTTGCAGCCAGGGCTGGCAACCACATCGATGGGTCGCATCCCAGGAAATAAAAGCTCGCTCTTTACAAAATGTGGAGACGGGATAAGACAGCAAACATCGACCAGACCTCTTCCCACCATGCACCTGCGCACTGCGCATGGCATGCCGCGCAGCAACACCATGCACCTGCCCATGCCGCCCGGGAGTACTGTTCGGAACAGATCCCTCAAGGGCCGCCTGGTCGAAAGTGACCAAGGCCCTCTGACTGGATGGGGGACTTCCCCACCACATGGCGCGTGGTCCTCAACAGCCCAACAGCATGTGAACGGACAGCATGTAGACACCATCAGCATGTCCATAGTGGCAGAGGTCGACCCAATGCACCCCTCATCAGCTGCACACACGCCGTACTGCTGTAGGAAAGCTATCTACATCCATCCATGATGCTAGCAGCTGGTTACAACTATCATCCCGGCAACAACTCATAAGGTATGCACAACCAGCTGTGCATGACGCGGAGCATTGCATCATGGTTAAGGAGCAGGTGCTGGATGATGGGCATTGTTGGTGGCGAGGCGCCTTGCACCACCTGCAGCCCAGCTGCTGTCACAATCAGGCATTGTCTCGCTGAACATAGCTGTGCCATCCAAGCATGCGCACCACTTCTGACTCCACTTCTGCAGTACCAAACCAAAGCGCTGCCACTGCACAGCAAGCAACAGCTGCACCAGCACAGAGCAAATGAAGGCAACGTTCACAACCAGCAGCACTGCCCCCATTGCAAGGCCATACGCTGTGCTTGGCCGTATTGTACCAACTGGCAAGAAGGTAAGGCCTACAAAGCTTGTCAGGAACAGGCACTGCACACCTTGCAGCATGCAGCGTGCTGCTGTTGCATGTGCATATGGCCTGCACAAGAACAGCAGGTACATCACAAGCATCAATGCAGCTGTCATGAGGATGCAGTCATAGAATGCACCAACATTAACACCAAATGCACTGATAGCCACTAGTGTGATAGTTTTGCACACAAGCACAGCTTCCCACCAGCAGCAGCGGCTTCTGTATTTGTGTGTCAAGAACCCCCAGTGTCTATTGAACACAAGCTCATGCAGGCGGCTGCGGTTGCGAAATGTAATGACATTGATTGCGCCTGGGCAGGCCAATGCACAGCAGCAGCATGAGCGGCAGGCCCAGCCCCAGCGACAGCGCCTTGTGCCAACCTGGGCTGAAGCACTGCGTGCCGACGTCATACACCCAGAAGGAGCCCACGGCTTGTGCGGAGTACGGCGGAGACACGGGTGAGTCTAATGGGATGCACACAAACAAGCCAAAGACAATTCACAGGATGCTGGGCAGGAAGAAGAACACCACCACCATAGCTATGCTTGCCAAGCGCTCTGCGGTATGAGCTGCTGCAGGCACTGCACGCTTATGCAGCAGCTTGGACAGCAGTGACTCAAGTAGCAGAAGCACTGCAAGCATTACAACAGGCATCGTCACATAAAACAGCACACATTGCGCAGACGTGGGCAAGGCGCTGCTGTAAGACAGCAGGCAGCTGAGTGACAATGCCTCTGCGTTTGCTGTTGACCAAAACCAGGCAAGCACTTGAGTGGGGTATGCAATGGAAGCCGGCCAATTGATGTTGAGTTATGCAACCAGCAGCATCCACTGAGAGTACAGCACAAGGCAGCGCAGCAGGGACGCAACCTGCCTGTCTTGCTGTGGACTGCTGTTCTCAGGAAGCGAGACAGTATACACCAGTTTGATGAAAGCCATGAGCACAACACCGCCCACCACATATAACGTGATGATAACCGCAGGCTTCATGCAAGCCCTGCAGTGGAAGGGCTTAGTAGCACCAAACCCTGCTGTGCAAGCTCCGCATACGTTGCCGGAATAAGCGGTGCTGCACTGCAGCTGAGCATATCTGCTGCTTGCACTGCAGGATGCATTTACAGCGCAAGCATGAAGTGTCTCCCTTGGAGTGTTGCAGGCATCAGCGTTGGGACACCTGGAACAGCCATAACACCACCACAAATCATCAGTTCTCAGGCAAGAGCTTGCGGCAGCAGGCAGCCAGCCTGCTGGGCACAGTACTTGGTTAAACCATGGACAACCGGCTCCCAAATACCCCCAAGCACCAACATCCAACAGTGCTGCCAGCTGGGCCCCAACTTTGCTGGGTTCCACTCACAAAACAGTCGCACCTGTGTATTTGTAGAGACGTTGCAGCGCTGTGCCACCAGCCGGGTAGTGGCAAGATGACAGCCCCGCCAGGACAGCTTGCCCCCACGGGACATGGCTGGCACAGCGCCAGGCTGGGGTCCAGGCTGTAGCTGCCCGGCAGGCAGGGCTCGCAGGTGTCAGGGATGGGCGCCACCTCACCAGGCACACAGCCGCGCACAGCCACAGTCATGCGCACAGTACGAACTTTTTGAAAACCCGGCATGCTGAAAGCGACGTGGTAGAGCCCAGGTGGCTTATGAATCCTCAAAATCATGTTGCAGATGCCAGCAGCATCTGAGGAGTTTAGGCCTAGCTGTGTGCCATTCAACTCAGCTGAAACTACATTGCCGTCAGAAGGCAGACCAAACAGCCCCGACACATTCAACCTGGCAATCAGGAACCCACCATCAGCAAGTGCCCTGCTAACAAACCCATCGAGAAGTGGGGGGCTGAGCAAGGTGAGCTGTTTGGGTTCAGCAGCAATGTTCCCTCCATAACGAGCTGAATTGTTGACTGTATATGCAAACAACACATGCCCAGCACCCATAGACCCATTGCCCACAAGCGCAATCCCACCACCCCTGTCTGCAGCATGATTTGCAAGCACGTAGCTGTTGACGACATGCAAGGTGGACTCGCCGGTCACTGCAATGCCTCCACCCCATTGAGCTGCATTGCCTTGCACTGTGGTGCTATTGCTCAACATCACTGTTGCCGTAGTATCGCTGTAAGCATCGCCTCCTTATCCACAGCAATGTTGCTTGTCACGTTGCTGGCATGCAACAGAACCTGCGACAAAGCAGTGAGCATGCTATATATATTTCAGCGCACTGCGTGTGCCATTTTGGCAGATTTGAGCTCTTTAGCCGGGGTGTGGGGACCTGTGCAAAGTGGACATGTACAGTACCGAGGAAGAACCGGCCCAACCTGTGGTGTTGCATGCAAAAACCCTGACCTCGCCACAAAAATGTCAGACATCAGAGTTCCGAAGGGTTCACACCCTTCAGCAAAACGTGATGTTAGAGTAAGCTGTATTGTAGCAATATCAAGGCATATGAAGTGATGCGCCATGGTATGTTGCAACACAACTGGGCATGTTCTCAAACTTTATAGCAGTTGTTACTGCCATGGCTACACATGGTAAGGCAAGCACCAACTTAGTACAAACTAAATTTTCCGAGCTCCCTGTATCTTTACTGTAGTTGCTCACCACCGAGGCAGCCCCTGCACACACTGCGCCACCAGCTTCTGCGATGTTGTACTCAAGTACAGAAGAGGTGATTTGAAGTGTGGCTTTGCCATTCGCATAAAACCCTCCTCCGCAGCTAATAGCATGTGCGTGTAATGTAAACAGCAGCACACAGATGACGCAGAACTGTTAATGCAGCTTGGTGCACGTGTTAGCAAACACATATAGGGGATGCTGCGCAAGTGATAGACTCCTGACTGTTGCAGAGTTACAGAGTAATGGCAGTGCAGCCGCATCACAAAAATCACCCACACATGAATGCAGCTGCCGCGAGTTTGCGGCGAGTTTGCATGCTGTAATTTGAAATCAGAGCAAGCACAACATTGGTAGTAGTGCATGCACTAGTGCACATCCAAAAGTGGCAGGAGGGCTGTTGATGGAGCAATGCATTGCCGGCTGTACAAACACTGTCAGCACAACTGAGGCTGCTGTGGCCATTCTGCTTGCACTCACTTCGCGGCATAGTTGTGCACCACAGTGCTGTCAGCAACAGTCACGGAGGAGTCCCCACTGGCAGCCACGGTTGCGGTGTGGCCTCTGTTGTAGGCAAATGTGCAATGTTTCAAAGTCACCTGGTCAGCGGCATACAGCAAAGACATTATAGGTCCAAAGCTGCAGTATGTTAACACCTTTGTAAATGCCAGCAGGCAGCTGGTGCAACCTCATTCAACCGTTCAATTTGTCTGTGGGGCAGCCGCCCCAGTTTGGCCAGCCATGCAGCAAGGGAGATGCAGGAAAGTGGTTTAGGCAATGTACGTGTAGCCTGGTGCCACAGGGCACTGCAACACCCTGCAATTGACCATGGGGGCGTGGCAGTAATTACCCGTGAATGCAGGACAAGAGATACAATGAAGCTTAGGACCAGCACATCGTGTCCTTCTAGGTGACTGCATACTTTTTCCTGCAACGTGCCAAAAGACACCCAACTCAGCAGCAGCTTGCACTATAGAAGCACGACAAAACCAAAGCATACTGTCAAGATCATGAATAAGAAGGCGAGGGCAGCAACTAGGGCGGCATAGGCAGAGTCAAACAGTTTTTATGTGGTAATTGTATGAGGGGCGGATAAGATGTCATTAATTATATTCTGGTGTCAGTAACCTGGTGTTATTAGTTTTAGTCTGATGTCAGTAATTGCAAGTCGGTGGCAGCACCGCTTTGTCAGGTGCGGCGAGCATATACGCTGAAGTTCTGCTGCCGGTTGTTTCCTGCCGGGTAATGTGAGCTGCCAACCAAGTGATTGCACTTACCTGCCCTGATTCAACAAGTGCTGCGCTCCCAAGCCTGCCAGCTTGATTGGATGAGAGAGCTGAGTCAAGCACAGTGACCTACATGCAGCAGCAGTTGCGGCCGCAACAGCCGCAGGTACAGACAATGTCAGAGGTAAATCGCCGCACGCAACTCTGTGGTGTACATGACTGTACTAGTTGAAAAGTTACATGCTTTGAATTGATGCACCTAGCCAACAACAACAGTTGCAGCGTCCACGTGGTGCATAATATTAGGTGGCAGCTGCTCCTACAATCGGCAGTGGCTGCAACATGTCGTACATGGCAATGCTCACCACACGTTTGCAACTACAGCTGCTGCACCTTGAGGCCTGAGCTTGTTATACATGCTGGCTCAATGTAACAATAGAGTTGCTTGTCGCAGGCAGATGACCATGTCTATTGCAGTCTGGATCCACATGTTACTGCTTTATCCCAAGTAGCATCACCTGGGCTGCAGCCTGGTTTAAAAGGGCGACGTAGAGGCATCCGCCACGGACTGCTGTGTTGTTGGTGCACAGCGCGTTGCGGAGGGTGGCACGCACCCTACCTTGAATAGCAATGCCAGCCCCTTGGTTGACGGAGGTGTTGTTGGCCAAGGTGCAAAGCTGAGGTCGAGCACCACGGCAATGTCAACATCCACACCTGCACCCAAAAACTTTGCTCGGCTGTTCACAAAAGTGCAGTGATGCAAGCTTGCGTGAGCTGCCCCACCCAATGACAAGCCACCACCTACGTCTGCCATGTTGCCAACAAACATGTTGCCTTGCAAGACGACCTGCGTACATGTACAATAACAGGTACATCAGGTAGAAGCAGCAGACTCTTGAAACATATCTGCTTGGTTGGTGTCAAAGCAGGACAATAGGTGTGCTTGGTTTCCCATGATCAGCTGCCAAAACACGATGGCAGCCCTACAACGCAACTAACCTATCACTCTGATGCCGCAGCATCACCTGCATGGCAGAGTCTGCCTCCAGCTGCCCTAAAGTCGATGTCACACACCATGTAGTGCTCAATTCAACGCTTAAACAGCCATCTAACACACCTCAGCCAGGCAGCAGTTGAACAACAGGGGGACTCACAGATGCAGACTCCAACATGGCGCCACCTCCATAGTCGCCGGCGTTGTTGTTCGCAAGCAGGCTGTTGTGGACTGACACCTGTGGTTTGCACATGCAGCCATTGCAACACATGATGACTGCCTTCATGCGCAGACAACCCGCAAAGGCCACATCATGAAGCTGCAGAACTAGGTGTACTCTATGCGCAAATGCTATGGTGTGTTACGACTGATGATGCAAATCATGATAGCATATGTCAGCCGCAGCTGAAAAGGATTCAAGCTATAAGCTTAATAAGCATGCAACATTGTGCAGTGCACACAGCCGCACGCAAAGTAGAGCCTGCTCACCACTGCTTCATCCATTGCGCAAAGGCCGCCTCCAACTTGTGCTCTGTTGGAAACCAGAGTGCAGGACATCACCGCCACTGAGCTGTTGCCAGAACATGTCAGCCCTCCACCACACCTAGCAAGGACAAGCGGTACAATGATGCAACAAGCTCCGAGATGTTGACAGTGCTGACACTTCATCTTGCCCCAACAAACCACAGTAGGGAGGAACGCAAAAGGAAACGGAGGTGCTTGGCCCATTGGGAGGTTGTTCACGCAGGTCAAAGCATGTACGGCAAGAACTAGCACATGTGCTTTGGCAGGCCTTCTGGTAGTGCAGCTTGGGGTGCAAGCTGGCAAGGAGTGCACTGGTACTCAGTACCGTACTGTGATACAGTTCACAAATGCTGATCAGCGGGTCTAGCGTGTCACGTGATTGTAAATTATGTTGGTGCCTTCTATTCTCAAAGTTGCATTGTCGTACGCTGCCACTGCTCCCCATGTGCCATTGCTGTGCGTAATGCTGCACCTTGTGATCAGAACCTGCGGCACAATTTCCAACTGGTGATACAGGCATAATGTGCAGTGGTGACGAGCTACCCAATTCAACCCCTGCATTTCAGTGCTCTGCAGACGCATGCATGCGTCACTTATGTACAATGTGGTGAAGGACAGGAGCTGTAAAAGCGGGTGGCATGGCAGAGAATGCAAGGCATGCACTAGTAGCAGCTATGAAGAGTCTGGACGTGGTAAAGCAAAGGCAGCAGCATGAACAAGGACGGCTGGCTCTGAGGCACAGCCTACCACCCTGCAGGTGATGCATCCAGCTATGTTAGCTGCAACAGACACCAGCAACAACTGCGTGTGGGACACCAGAGTTGCTCACCAGCACTGGTTTTGCCCCAACCATCTACATAACGCCAAACCAAATGTATTGCAGTGTGCATGAGGTACTGCAGTGTGTGATCATACTGACAGCCTACGACAGCACTATGCCATATTGACTAGACACAACAATTGCCTGAGCTGTGTCAGCAACGTAAGAAGCTGCACCTGATTCACTAGCATGGTTACCTGTGAATGTTGACTCCAGGACAGTTACCTTCATCCAGACGGCAACAGCAGGCAACAAAAGCAGTGACTGCACACATACAATGATTTGTGAAGCGGTTGCATGTGCAGATGACCCTTGTTGCATGTGCCAGATTGCAGAGAGCTCGCCAATATGCATTGCGCACGGCCCCATGATGTGACTGCAGCTGCCAAATATTACAAGGATGATGGGTTACTGACCATGGGGTGACTGGCTGCATCAATATCATTGTACCTACCTGAGATTTCTGCACAACCCCCAGAGTGCCCCTTGATGTAGCATTGTTGCCAACAAAACTGCAGTTCTGTAACACAGCCTGTAAGCCCATAACAGAGGGTGACAGCCGTGGTTAATGGGGCCTACTAAATCATGCACCTAGTCCTGATGGCCATGCGCAGGACAAAGCTAGCTGGTTGCAAATAGCAGGATGGGGTTCGTACTGCTGTTATGCTAAATCATGCATGCCAGATGATCCTTGTTGCATGTGCCAGCTTGCGGAAGAGCTCAGAAAAAATAATAGCATTACACATGATGTGACTGCAAGTGCCAAATGTTACAAGAAGCACGGTTTATTCACCGCGGGCTGCCCAGCTATGTCACTTTACCTGAGAATGCGTCGTAATCCACACAGCGGCCCCAAAGTCAGCTGTGTTTCCAACAAAACTGCAGTGCTGTAACACAACCTGTAAGCGCCCACGACACAGGGTGACACGTGTTGTTTGTATGGGGCCTACCAAAACATGCACTTGGTCCTGGTGGCCGAACGCCTGACAGAGCTAGGTGGTATCAGGAGTTCAAAGTGGACTGCATGCTGCCGTAATGCAATCTCATGCATGCATGGCAATTCTGGTCTTGTTGACAAAGAAAACAAGCATGCTGAAAGTGTCACTGTCATGCTGCCATTCTAAAGCAAAGTAGCAACTGTCGCTGAGTAGCATGTGCAGATAGTCGGCTGCTGTGCGGCATGTTGCAGCCGATGCGCTGCCCACATACTACTCACCTTTAGATGTTTGTCATGTGCTGCACCAACAATGGCCACACCAGCCCCCATTCTTGCTGTATTGTTGCTGAATCTGCTTTCGCTTGCTACCAAACTGCAGTTTTGCTGCGCTTGGATGCCTGCACCTACGTGCCCTGTGTTGTTGCTGAAGCTGCTGTTGGTGACAGTAACCTGTGATGCATTGGACACCAATAATGCACCACCACCCTCTGCCTGGTTGTTGCTGAAGGTGTTGTTGTTGAGAGCGGCTGCAGATTCATCTAGTGTCATGATACCAATGCCCGCACGCCCTGCACCATCTGAAAACACTGTGTCCTCTACCGTCAGGTGTGCTTGCTGCAGGGTTACCACGGCTGACCAAGCTGCATTGCTGTTGAACCGCCCCTGGATGATCCTTGCCACCACACGGCTGCCAAAGGCCATCACTGCTGTGTGAGGGGTGTTTGTATCAGCAGTGGCAGGGATGCTCGCAGAATCCACGTGATGCCGTCACCGGGGCTGGAATTTACAGTACATATGAACGATGGTTTGCTGCTTGCTCGGGTGATAACTTGCAGTCTGTGCGTCCTGAGTCTTGGTGCCCCCAATATGTCTTGCAGACCGCTGGGCTCAACAGGGAGCATGTTGGTTCTCTGGCTCGTTTTCTGCATTTGAGGGGTGTTTGTATCAGCAGTGGCAGGGATGCTCGCAGAATCCACGTGATGCCGTCACCGGGGCTGGAATTTACAGTACATATGAACGATGGTTTGCTGCTTGCTCGGGTGATAACTTGCAGTCTGTGCGTCCTGAGTCTTGGTGCCCCCAATATGTCTTGCAGACCGCTGGGCTCAACAGGGAGCATGTTGGTTCTCTGGCTCGTTTTCGACTTGGTGCCCATGATCTGCGTGT
Organism: Scenedesmus sp. NREL 46B-D3; assembly: GCA_014080715.1. Classification (NCBI taxonomy): domain Eukaryota; kingdom Viridiplantae; phylum Chlorophyta; class Chlorophyceae; order Sphaeropleales; family Scenedesmaceae; genus Scenedesmus; species Scenedesmus sp. NREL 46B-D3. The sequence continues at coordinate 98,331 of JACERP010000193.1, read as the reverse complement.
ATGCACTGGTAGGTGGCACCGTCCGCCTTTGGTGCGGTCTGATCGAACATGCCAACGCCCTGGATGCCACTTGGGTCAGGTCGAGGATGAGTTTCACATGGTTTTTGAGTGTCCTTTGTACGCGCCAGTTCGCGAGCGTTTTGCTTGCCTTTTTGAACCATTTGGAGGTTTGTCGCATACGTGGGGTAGTATAGCCTCTTGTCAGCCAGGTGGTTCGCATATGATGACCTTTATGCGGCAACAACCTGCTCTTGTGGCTGCCTTCGTGCATTGTTGCTATTTGGTGCGCTGCCACCCGGAGGCGGACCCTGAGTCCTTCTTGTCTTCGGTTTCTGTCGCTCAAGCGATCGATGCAGCGGACGAATTTTTCTCTGCTGACTCTTCTGTTTGTTCTGATGACGATGATATATTCTATGAGGTCTCCCCCCCCAATGAGCCTCTCGTTGGCTCCTGAATGGGGTTCCCACTCCTTGTTGGGTGGAGCATGTAATGTAATGTAATGTAATGTGTGATAGGTGACAGCATTGTTGGTGCCTTCCAGCACCACATCCTGCACCATTGGTTGCAGGAGCGTCACCTGCCCCTCACTGCAGAAGTGCAGCAGAGCGTACACTGGCTGCGGGAAGCCTGTTACTGCATGGTTGGCGCAGTCCATGCTGTCGACAAGCCTGACACCAGTGAAGCTTGCTGCATGTTGCTGCAGGTGTGTGCTGTTGATGTAGATGGGAACAGGGCCTGCTGGGCTGCTGCAGTTCAGCTGAGCAGCAGCGATGCCCAACATGCCACTGTCACGGCCATGCCCTTGCAGCACCAACCAGCACTTAGCAGATTGAGAAACCTCAGACTGGGCTGCTGCTAAGCACAAGTATAAGCTCTGGGCAACAATCCCAGCGAGCAGCAAGCAATTCATGCGACACTGGCTGAATTGGCAGAGTTGGAAGTGGGGCACCTGCAGAGATACACGGACATGGCGTTGCGCAGCAGCAGGCATGTCACTGGAGGTACGCCACACTTCAAAATTAGCACCTGAATTTGATGTTTGCATTGTTGCAGGATGCGACGAGCAAGGTGAGCATTACGCTGTCTGCTTTATAACCGTCTTGCTCACCATGCTCATCATCCTCGCAACCGGTACGTAAAGGCATCATTGGTCCAAACAACAAAGTAATTTTACGCATCACCTTATCAAGCATGAACATGAGCAGCGCGCCGGATCCGAGCGTACTTCTTGAGACGTGCATCCCAAGGTTCCCGCCGCAACGCCGGGGCGTCGACCAGCGGCATGCACTTGCTGCAGCCCTGATGGTACTACCCTCTGTTGCCACCAGCCACAAACCAAAGAACGCTGTCGAGGGACCGCGAGGGACCGGCAAGGCGACGGTCGGGTTGTAGCGGCTGCTGCGGTCACCTAGCCGTTGTACAAACCTTCCAGGAAACACACTTTGCACAGCACAATGCAGCAGAAAGCCGTGCAGCCTGCACCAAAGAAGCGACCAGTACGAACAGAGGTTCTGGTGTGACAGTTTGCATTGAGATTACAGCTACCTCATACCATGGTATGGTCTCTGGCCAGAGACAGAGACAGAGAACTGGCAGTTGACACCAAACACTCAGCTGACACAGAACATCGAATTGTTATCGTACAACGCCCAGTGTAATATCTCGACACCCTGAACGCATGGAATCCGCAAGCAGCAACAGACCCCGCTGCACATCACCTATCCACTCCATGCACAGACAGCCACCTGCTGTTCAAGACAAGCACACATAAGCATTGTGCAAGGAGACGGCACCAGCATTCAGTACATGCCAAATGCCCACCACCCACCCATGGACGTGAACAGGTGTCAGTGCAGTGCCACATGTATGGAGCAACTGCTTCTGTCGCTGCTGTTGCAGTAGTACACAAGCACTGCTGATGACCCACTGTCAATGACGCTGATGGCATGTGAAAGGAGACATGTAGAACTGCAGCAGCTGCTGGTACATGCTTGATCATCATCATCATCATCACCATCATCATATTACCCATTCAAGCCATAGCATCAGCGCCATCGGCCCCATGCTTGATCAACAACTTGCCGCTTTCTCCCTGCTTGCTGATGCTGTTCCCTCCGGTTGCCATCGATTGCAGCAAGCGTGAAGTTAATCACCACGTGGGGTGCACCCCAGAGCCATCCTCAGGCACGGTAGCAGCGTCGCTGGCAGGCTGGCAGCCGGAGTGCGCCACGCAAACTCTGTATTTGCCAGGTGCAGTAGGCCTGCATGGCAGAGACAAACACAGAAACACAACGAGATGGGTGCATGTGTCAGCAGCTGAGCTTGCTGGGACCAACCACAGCACATTGCCTGAATGAGCACATGCGTTTCCCTGTGCACCTCGCAGTAGCGCTGGCTGTAATTTGTGCCAGGAACATCTGGAGCCAACAGTTGCTGCTGTGCCACGTCATAAAGCAGGGCCGTCACATGACCCTGTTGAAGTAGCCTGCGGGCAGGCGTGCTGAAGTGTTCCAGGCAATGCCATCCAGCATGACTGTGGCAGGCAGTGGGCTGCCATCAGCAGCAGACACCACAACGCCGCTGATGCCTGACACAGCACAAGCAGCAACCAGCCGGCGCAGCAGGGCAGAGCTCATACTGTCACAGATCCACAGTGATGAAGCATGTCACGTCAGCAGCACTGGGACTGTTCAGCATAGTGTCACATGGTGACCTGTCCGCTGCACAAAGCAGATGATGTGCGGCAGCAAGACTACACCCACCAGTCAGCGGACGGCCGGACTGCCTGCCAGCCCACCTCTCGATGAAGCAGCCAGCGGCAGTGCCACCAGCGCCTCCCTGTTCTCATCCCTTGCAAGTGCTCCTCAAAACACCACTTTGTCTCACTCAGCTCCAGCATGATAGCCATGCACTTGGCTGCAGCGTAATTCCAGTCATGCATGCCCCCATCTTGAGGGTACCTGTACCACTGCGCCCCATCGGTGATGCCGCCAAGGAAACTTTACAGGACATGGCAGAAGATGGTAGCAACTCAGAGAGAGCAGGTGTGACAGGGGAGTGGCAAAACGCGGCGCTGCTAACGCAGTTATCTGCTTGGGAAAGGGCTGTTGGCATGCTGCTGTTAAGTTACCCTGATTTGCCCCTCCTTGGATGCTGCATGCCTGGAGCGACACCAGCTCGTCGACTTATGTTTGTGCAGCAACAATACGAAGTTGAGTACAGCTGCAGCCATGGCCTTGCAGCAACAGCTGGCTTTGTGCATGCCGCCGCTGATATGGTTTAGGTTATGCAAGGACGTTACCACACGTAACAGAGGTACTAGGAAAGGAAGGAGATGAAGCTGCATGCAGGCACAGCTGACCGTCAGGTCCAATCATACAACAGCATACCCCAGCTAGCTTAGCAGCCAGCTGCTGGGAGGAAACCTGACAAGCAACAACATAGTAACACTACACTCTGGGTACCGCTGCATTCGGTCGTCTTCTGACCAGGATTTTTTAGAGAGAGTAGTTACATTACATTACATTATATGCTCCACCCAACAAGGAGTGGGAACCCCATTCTGGAGCCAACGAGAGGCTCATGGGGGGGGGGGGGGGGGAGAATCTCATAGAAAATATCATCGTCATCAGAACTAACAGAAGAATCAGCAGAGAAGAATTCGTCCGCTGCATCGATCGCTTGAGCAACAGAAACCGAAGCTTCGGTTGTCTTAAGACAAGAAGGACTCAGGGTCTGCCTCCGGGTGGCAGCGCACCAGATAGCAACAATGCACAAAGGCGGCCACAAGAGCAGGTTTCTGCCGCATAAAGGTCATCATATGCGAACCACCTGGCTGACAAGAGGCTATACTACCCCACGTTTGTGACGCACCTCCAAACGGTTCAAAAAGGCAAGCAAAACGCTCGCGAACTGGCGCGTATAAAGGATACTAAAAAACCATGTGAAACTCGTCCTCAATTTGACCCAAGTGACATCCAGGGCGTTGGCATGTCCGATCAGACCGCACCAATGGCGGACGGTGCCACCTACCAGTGCATACACGCAGATCATGGGCACCAAGTCGGAAACGAGCCAGAGAACCAACATGCTCCCTGTTGAGCCCAGCGGTCTGCAACACTAAAATACCGAATTACCAAAGTAGGGCCACTGGCCCACCCGCAAAGGAGCCAAACAAGGCTCATACATGGGGTCCACAAAACTCAAAAGAAGACCTTCAACCGAAAGAAACCGCAACCTCAACAAGCTCAGAGAGCTCACAACTCAGAGAATCAGTAACTTCAGAAGCACTACTAGTAATGCCATCACTGAGAAGCAACAGATGTGCCAACTCTGGATCGCTACGTACCAGTAAGCAACTGTGGATGAAGGGGGGTGTTGACTCCCCTTAGATCCCGTCACACCCCTTGTAGCACAGTGGTAGATGATGGAAGTTAGTGAATGTAAAACGACAGAAATGTTTCTACATGCCTCAGAGGGATGTCTATGTGCTAAATTCCACTAACTTCCAACAAATTGCAGAAAGGGTGGGAAATCAGCGGAAGTTGGGAGTTAAATTTCAGTGGCCACTGCCCATGGGCAGGGTTGAAACCGGGGAAGTTGGGAGCTAGTGGGATTTAGTGGTAAGGCAAAAGCAGGAAGTTAGTGCAAACAGCCACGGACTTGGGGGTGTTAGCTGCTCAAGACATGGATTGGGCACATGTAACTGCCAGAGGTCCCCTGGGCACCTGTAACTGCCAGAGGTCCCCTGGAAATGATGTCAGATAACACTAGTGGCTTGGCAACTACTAACTTCCTGGCTTGTGTCACTAACTTCCCCTAAATTCCTGAAATGAGGCTTTCAGCAGGAAGTCAGGAGGTAAGATCTACTGGGAGAGCCCAGAATTATGGAAGTTGGGAGTAAGCAGAAGTTTATTTTTCCACTATGTTGATTTGGCCCCTTTAGACCACGTACAACACAGCTGTGCAAGCCGAAACACTGACTTCCACCGTTTACCCCTTCGCTACAAGGGGTGTTACAGGAGTTAAGGGGAGTCAACACCCCCTTTGTGGATGAAAGCAGCAACCCTACTCTGTCTTTGCCGCATAAAGTCTGCCAGACATCGCCCGCGCGGGTTTGCTAAGGCATCTGGGTTCTGCCAACCACCGAACTCATACAACAGACACCAAAAACGCTCAACATATTGGGGGCACCAAGACTCAGGACGTACATACTGCAAGTTATCACCCGAGCAGGCAGCAAACCATCGTTCATATGTACTGTGAATTCCAGCCCCAGTGACAGCATCACGTGGATTCTGCGAGCACCCCTGCCACTGCTGATACAAACACCCCTCAAATGCACTTAATACCACTTTGGCATCCAGATCCACAAAGCTTTGTAGCCGCGGCATAACTGTCGTCAACTGCCGTGAATGATTTGTATAAGACAGCACACGCTGCAACTGCCTGCACCATGAACTATCACTGCTCGACGTCTGAGACAGCCGCAAGTTCTCACGTATTGCTCGCCCCAACAAGGAAGCATCACCCAACTCCACGTGGGTCCAGTCACCATCTTAGATGTATGAGCCACCCCAAATGAGCACGGTGTCAAGGCCTGACATAGAGAAGATGATCGCACAATACAACAGATTCATTTTGATCCGAGTCACTGGAAAGCTTACCTTGTGGCCTTAGGCGGCTGTACCACCTGCCGGCACTGACAAGTCACCCGCTGAGCGCCGCAATATTCTAACGCTTCTCCACTCCTTGGTCACTTCGGCCGACTCAACACCACGCACCATTAGCTGTGAGTTTTCAGCTGACTCAGCATAACGCTGGACAGCTGTACAACTGGTTACTGAGCCATCAACGCCATGTTGTAGGTGTAATCGTGATGTAGGTGATCCCTTGCAAAGGTGAGCACGAGCAAACGAGCAGTCAAGTCACCAGTATCGCCGCCAATCCATGAAAGACACCATACCATCAACATCAGCCGGCATGCAAGGCAAAACAAAGCCAACCAGCAAACACCAACAAAGCCTACACACTGCATCACACCAGAAACATGCAGATGCAGGTCAGCGGTGGAAACTTTAATTGCCAAACTCATCAAGCCAGCCAGAATGCACCACCTATATCAGCGCCGACATCAAAACACTCGATTCATGGCTTGCTTGTAATTACTTGAGAGGTGCTCAAGCAGATCTAGGCAGCTCGCCGATTGAACTATAGTTAATGTTGGCAAACAAGCCCGCGCCTCAAGCCCACACCCAACAGTTTGCCCTGGAGAGCGAGCTGGCTAATGACAGGCATATAACTGCCTGTGCCACTGCTGGAATGCAACAACCCTGGAGCAGGGATCAGCAGCAGCACAGTGCTGCAAACTCAAGTCTGCAACATTGCCTGTTTCACAGGAGGGCAGGAAAACAGGAGTTTACAGATACGTGCAGAACGCAGCAGGCACACACGTGGCCCTACAACGGGGGCCTTCAGGCAGCGGCCTCACAAGCGTCAACACATGTGCTTGCCTGCAGCGAACAGCATTGTCTACCGCTCAGCATATAGGTGCTTACTACATAGCATGCAGCTGCGTACCTGCACTCAAAGCAATCAAACATTGCCGTAACAGCTCAGGTGTGCAGCCCATGTGGCCATCCACAGCTCAGCAGCAGGTGGACACCAGCAGCATGTCCACTGCGCAACAACTGCGCACAGGCAGCAATTAATTTCAAGATGCCAGTAACATGCAGTTGTCGTCTGGGCCTGGTGCAAACTGCTGAACACCATAAACGACCCAGCAATGATTGTGAGCGTGCTCAAAGACGACCTCGCATTCTGCATCGCTCATGGTTGAGCTGCAAGTGCTGGATGCTGCGTGTTCTTGGTGGCAACGCGCCCTGCACCAGCTGCACCACGTGCACCGCTTGCAGCCCAGCCGCCGGCAGAGCGCGGCATTGTGTCACCGACTGCGGCTGCATCATCTAGGAATGCGCACCACTTTCGTGTCCACTTCTGCAGTACCATACCAAAGCGTTGCCACTGCACAGCAATCAACAGCTGCACAAGCACAAAGCATAGGAAGGCAACGTTAACCACCACAGCACTGCCCCCATCGCAAGGCCATACGCTGTGCTTGGCCGTATCGTACCGACTGGCAAGAAGGTAAGGCCTGCAAAGCTTGTCAGGAACAGGCACTGCACACCTTGCAGCATGCAGCGTGCTGCTGTTGCATGTGCATATGGCCTGCACACCAGCAGCAGGTACATCACAAGCACCAAAGCAGCTGTCATGAAGATGCAGTGATAAAATGCACCAACACTAACACCAAATGCACTGACCGCCACCAAGGCAATAGTTTCGCAAACAAGGACAGCCTCCCACCAGCAGCAGTGGCTCCTGTATGGGTGTGTCAAGAAACCCCATGCCTGACAAACACCTGTTCATGCGAACGACCACGGTTGCGGACTGTGACAAGGATGATTGCACTTGGCAGGCCAATGCACAGCAGCAGCATGAGCGGCAGGCCCAGCCCCAGCGACAGCGCCTTGTGCCAACCTGGGCCGAAGCACTGCGTGCCGACGTCGTACACCCAGAAGGAGCCCACGGCTTGTGCGGAGTAGGGCGGAGACACGGGTGAGTCCAATGGGATGCACACAAACAAGCCAAAGACGGTTCGCAGTACACTGGGCAGGAAGAAGAACACAACCACCATAGCTATGCTTGCCAGGCGGTCTGCGGATTGAGCTGCTGCAGACACTGCACGCTTATGCAGCAGCTTGGACAGCAGTGCCTCAAGTAGCAGCAGCAGGACAAGCACTATGACAGGCAGCACCACATAGAACAGCACTCCCTGCGCAGATGCGGGCAAGGCGCTGCTGTTGGACAGCAGGCAGCTGAAGGACAGTGCCTCTGCATTTGCTGTTGACCAAAACCAGGCAACAACCTGAACGGGATATGCAATGGAAGCCGGCCAGTCAATGTTGAGTGATGCAACCAGCAGTATCCACTGAGAGTACAGCACAAGACAGCGCAACAGAGATGCCACCTGCTGCTGTCCATCCTGCTGCGGCCTTCCGCTCTCAGCGAGTGAGAAAGTGTACACCAGCTTGATAAAGCCATGAGCACAACACCACCCACTACATACAATGTGATGATGACCGCGGGCTTCATGCAAGCCCTGCAGTGGAAGGGCTTAGTGGCACCAAATCCTGCTGTGCAAGCTCCACATATGTTGCCGGTGTAGGCGGTGTTGCACTGTAACTGCGCGTACTCGCTGCTTGCACTGCAGGTCATGTTGGAAGCGCAGTTTTGCAGTGTCTCCCTTGAGCTGTGGCAGGCATCAGCGTTGGGACACCTGAAGCGGCAACAGCACTGCAGACTTAACCACCAAGGCAAGTGCCTCTTGGATCAAGCAGCTCCCAGGCACAGCAATCAGCACACAGGATGGCAAGCACTTGGCATCTAAATTGGCATCTATATTGTCAAGCTTGTTTGAAGAATGCAGCATTAAATGCGGGCAACCCTTGTAGCAGTGTTGCAAAAACGTGCACGTACCTGTGCAGTTGCGGAGAGTATGCAGCGCTGTGCCACCAGCCGGGCAGTGGCAGGATGACAGCCCCGCCAGGACAGCTTGCCCCCTCAGGGCATGGCTGGCACAGCGCCAGGCTGGGGTCCAGGCTGTAGCTGCCGGGCAGGCAGGGCTCACAGGTGTCAGGGATGGGCGCCACCTCACCAGGCACACAGCCGCGCACAGCCACACTCATGTTCACAGCAGGAACATCCCTTAACTCCTGCAAAGTGAAGCTGACATGATACCGACCAGGTGGCTTGCGAATCCGCAGGAACATGTTGGAGATGCCTGAAGCCTCTGACCAACTCAGGCCCAGCGGTTCTGTGCCACCCAGTTCAGCTGACACAACAATGCCTTCAGCAGGCAGACCATACTGGCCGGTTACATTCAAGGTAGTGGAAAGAAAGCCGCCGTCTGCAACAGCCCTGCTGACAAACCCTTCAACTTCTGGCTGGCTAATCAACGACAGATTATTAGGGTCTGCTGCAGCGTTGTCACCATAGTGTGCTGTGTTGCTGTGCACAGACGCCAGCATCATTGGCAGGTTGCCCAAGGACGCCTGTGCTGCAATCGTGATGCCACCGCCCCGCACGGCAGCATGGTTGGCTGTGACAGAGCTGTTGAGCAGTGCCACACTCGACTTGTCTGCCAAAGCAAGACCTCCTCCTGATCGTGCGGTGTTGCCTTCCACTGTTGTGGCGTTGCTCAAGGTGAAAGCAGCTGCGCCATCAGCAAACAGGCCACCGCCGCTTATGTTGGCGCTGTTGCTCTTGATGGCAGTGTTGTGCAGGTTCACCTGCAGCCGGGCAAGCAGTCGGTGGGTGCACACTGCACTCATGCATCGGTGTATCACAGCGCAGCTAATGAAAATCGTGACAGGTAAGCCATACACAATTGTGCGGTCGGCAGTAACAGGAGCAAGCATCCTAATGCAGAGGAGAGCCGCCGCCATAGTGATGTGCCATCAAGCAGCAATGCAGGTGAAAATTCTAGTGACCACAGGAGACACACCTGCAGCTAAACTGGATATGCAGCTTAACCCAATGCCAGGTGATGTAAGTGCCGTGTACAGTAACACATAGCTAGGCTACTCTGCGGTGTGACTAGTAGTGTGCAGGAATTTGCCTTGATACTCACCACTGCTGCATCTGCCGCGCACAGCGCCCCGCCTTTCTGTGCAGTGTTCAGCCCAAACACGCAGGAGGCCACCTGGACCTTGGGGATGTTTGAAGCTCGAAGCCCTCCCCCACACCTGACGGCGTGAAGTGCAGCAGGACAGCAGCAATATACCAGCAGCAAGACGTCCGGTATCAAACATCGGCGCCCTTGGGATAGTGGCCGCTTTGTAGACACTCTCTGCAGAACCAGGCGTGCTTGCAAGGCAATAGCATCAAGCTAGCAGCTGGGATCGTCAACCAGCGACCGGCATGCGGCGCATGCTCTGCCAGGGCAGGGGAGTTGATGGCACTGCGTGGGTACCCGACTGTGGCGCGGCATGGGACGGGTCAAATGGTTGCAGCAGGTCATTGTGGCGTAGATAGAACCAGTTAGTGCTCATACTGTGTGAGCATCCGTGCTGATGCTATGAGTATACCCACCTCGTGGCTCGGTTGTCCGACAGGTTGCTGTTGGCGATGCGCACAGATGAGTTGGATGATACAGCCACAGCCCCTTCTTGGCAGCTGTTGCGAGTCATGTTGCAACGCTCCATCACAACCTATGCAAGGCAGCAACAGCAGTGCTTGGCATCGTAAGCAAGCATACATGCACGCACACACGTGAGCGCACACGCACCAACAGAGCTCAACACGCAGCGCAGAACAAAGCGCGGCAAAGTCACATGGCAGCGTACTGTTTGTGGCCAACTGTGTGCAACTCAGCTGAATGACGCAGCAACGCTCACCCTGCCATCTGCAACATTGACTGCACTCCCGGACGCGACTGCATTGTTGGCGGTGATACTTGAGTTGATAATCGTCACCTGCTCATAATATTCGGAAAGGCAGCCGCAGCAGCACCAGAAGCAGCGGCAGGAAGAGCTTTCCCCTGGAACAGCTTTTCCCTGTCGAAGAAGTTGCCATGTCAGCCAATTTAACATGGAACAGCTTTTAGCTGTATACCAACCAACAAGCATTGGGTGTTGTGGTAGCAACCAGGGCAAAGGGCCGTGTCTGTGCTGGCGTTGCACACATGTACAAGCCAATCCTTGGCTGGCAACAGCTGCCAGAAGCGTGACACAGCACACCTGAGCAAAAGCCGTCACGGGCAGTGCAATGTAGACACATCCGCCCCTGCCAGTGACCGTGTTGTTGGTGCACTGTATGCTGCTGATGACTGCGGACTGCTCACAAGCCAGCGCCAGTGCTCCCCCCTGGTCAGCGGCAGAGTTGCTGGTGAAGCTGCTGAGTGTGACATTGACAGCGCATTCGTCATCCGCATCTATGGCCCCTCCAGAAAAGCCAGCCTCGATTCTTGAGAAGGTGCAGTTGTGGATGTGCAGCCTGGTCTGCTCCACCAGTGACACAGCACCGCCCCATCGTGCCCTGTTGGCATCAAACGAGCTGTGCTCAATGATGGCCTGCATCGAGCCGTAGGCAGGACACATGGTAGCGCTCGGGTGAGGGCTCTGACTGCTGTTTACTGTGCGGGCCTATGATAGTTGACAGCGTAGCGCAGAGACTGGACCTCAGGCTGCATGGAACTGCCTAAGTTGTTCAATTGAGGTGCTCTCCGCCACATGTGTTGTGATCATCCGGGACACATGCGGGTCACATGCTCGTCAGTAATTGGTTCAAAGGTACTCCTCTTGCAACTAATCAAGCACAACACGGACCGAATGAAAAGCGCATTTGATGCAAATGTATGCCTACGTGCAGAGCATCTGTTGAAAGACGTGCAAGGGAGACACCATTCATGCACCATGCATGCACACGCGCCTCAAAAGAGTGCATCTCACCTTCACCTGGCCCAGCAGGCAGACACCAGCACCCTGTAGTGCTGTGTTACCTTTGAAGCTGCTGCTGCTGACCAGCAGGGTGCTGTTGTGCTGTGCAAAGATGCCTGCCCCTTCCTCTTTTGCCGCGCTGTTGCTGAAGCTGCTGTTCACCACTGCAACGCGTGATGTGTTAGACACCAGGACTGCAGCACCATTCTCGCTGATCATGCCACTGAAGGTGCTGCTGCTGATACTGGCAGTAGAGTTGTCAAGCGTCATGACACCAACCCCACTGTTTCCTGTACAGTCTTCCATAGCTGTGCCCTCCACTTCCAGTGCAGCCTGCTGTAGTGCCACAAGTGCGGGCCCAGCGGCATTGCTGCTGAAGCGGCCCTGAACAATTCTGGCATTGATGCGCCCACCAAAGGCCAGAACTGCTGTGTGGAAGAGCTTGGTGCTTGCAGTTCCATCCAGCACAACATCCTGCACCACTGGCTGCAGCAGGGTCAAGTTGATGTTGCTGCAGAAATGTAGGAGGGCATACACTGCAAAAGGGAAGCCCTTTACTGCATGCTTCACACAGCCCATGCTGTTGACAAGCCTCACACCTGTCTATCTTGCTGCATGCTGCTGCAGGTGAGTGCTGTTGATGTAGATGGGGACAGGGCCTGCTGGGCTGCTGCAGTTCAGCTGAGCAGCAGCGATGCCCAACCTGCCACTGTCACGTCCATGCCCTCGCAGCACCAGCGAGCACTTGGCAGGCTGGACAGTCTCAAGCTGGGCTGCTGGTAAGCGCAAGTTTAAGCTTAAGCTCTGGGCAACAAGTACAGCGAGCAACAGCCAAAACATGCAACAAAGGTGTATGAAACTGCAGAGTTGGGGCACCTGCAGAGAACAAACATACATGGGGTTGCACAACAACAGGCCTGTCACTGACGGAACTTTTTCAGCAGTGGCCCCTGAGATTGATTTTCAAAAAGTTGCAGTTCCGATCAGGGCACTTAAACGAGCAAGGTGGGTATTATGCTGTCTGCTTAGAGTCCTGCTCACCATGCTCATCTTCCTCGCAACCGGTACGGATCAGCATCAATGGTTAAACAAGAAGACTAAAAACATCATGTTTAATCAAGCACGAACACGAGCAGCGTGCAGGATCCGAGCGTGCTTCTTGAGACGTGCATCCCAAGGTTCCCGCCGCGATGCCGGGGCGTGAACCAGCGGCACGCACCTGCTGCATGCCCAGATGGTACTAAATACCTCCTATATCTGCTTGAAATAGCCGCAAACTAACAAGCGATGTCGAGCTCCAATAGAGCGGCAAGGCGACGGCCAGCCTGGCAGGTTGCCGCGGCCGCTGCGGTCACCTAGCAGTGCAGCCTCCACTCGGGACGCGACCAGTGTGGGCAGAGCTTCTAGTATGACACTCTGCAATTGAAATAGAGCTACCAGAGGCCAGAGACCTGGCAGTGAGCACCGAACATTCAGCTGACACAGAAGATCCTGCGGCTGGCGTGAATTGCACAACAGCAACCCAGTGCAGTTTCATAAACCCTGACAAATTGAAACCGCAAGCAGCAACAACCGTACTGCGTGGTTTGGTTCCAGCTCTACATTGCCTACTCACTACCTGCACAGGCAGCCACCTGCTGTTCAAGAAAATCACACAGCAGCATACAGCTCAAGGCACCCACCCTACAGTGTGCCAACCCTGTTGTACAATCGTTGCCTCGTTCGTTGTCCGCTGCACACGTGCAACAGCGCCATAGCCCCAGCAATGCAGAACAGCAGCCCCAAAATTGCCATGGCCATGTTCCTCTTCTGCTGCCTCTTTAAATCAGCACCAGCTGCTGTTGCAGGCTTGATCAGCAACTTGCCACTCTCTCCCTGCTTGCTGGTGCTGCCCCCTCTGCTGCTGCTGCTGCCATTGAATTGACAAGTGTGAAGTCTGATACCACCCCAGAGCCATCCTCAGGCACGGTCACAGCTGCGCTGGCAGGCTGGTAGCCAGGGTGCACCACGCGGACTGTGTAAACGCCAGGTGCAGCAGGCCTGCAGGGCAGACACACACACAGAAACACAATGAGATGGGTGCCGTATCAGCAGCTGAGCTTGCTGGGAGCTCAAGCACAGCACGTTGTCTGAATGTGCACATGCCTTGTGCTATGCACCTCGCAATAGCAGTGGCTGTGTGATCTGTGACATGAAGATCTGCAGCCAGCAGGTGCGGCTGAGTCACATCATGCAGCAGGGCCCTCACCTGTTGAAGTAGCCTGTCGGCAGGCGTGCTGACGTGTTCCAGGCAATGCCATCCAGCATGACTGTGGCAGGCAGTGGGCTGCCGTCAGCAGCAGACACTACAGTGCCGCTGATGCCTGACACAGCACAAGCAGCCACCAGCAGGCGCAGCAGGGCAGAGCTCATGCTGTCACAGATCCACAGTGATGAAACATGCCACGTCATCAGCACCAGGACTGCTCCGCATCATGTCACAAGGTGACGTGTCTGCACATAAAGCAGAGCAGGGATGTGCGACAGCAACAAAGCAACCACCAGCCAGCGTATGGCCAAACTTGCCAGCTCACCTCCCAAGGAAGCAGCCAGGGGCAGCGCCACCAGCGCCTCCCGGTTCTCCTCCCACAGCGCCTGCAGGTGCCCCTCGGGCCGCCACTTTGCCTCACTCAGCTCCAGCGTGATAGCCATGCACTTGGCTGCCACGTAGTTCCAGTCCTGCATGCCCCCATACACGGGGTACCACTGCGCGCCGTTGGTGATGCCGTCGGGAAACTCCTGCAGGGCACGGCACCAGGTGGTAGCTACCTCTGAGAGAGCAGGCGGGGAACGGAGGTGGCAGGACGCGACGCTGCCAACTGATCAGATACCTGCCTGAGAAAAGGCTGTTGGCGTGCTGCTGTGAAGCTGCCCAGGCTCACCCCACCTTGGATGCCGCCATGAAGGCGTGCTTCTTGGCATACAGCTTGGCGAAGAACTGAAAGGCCTTGTCGTCTGGCGCAGGGTGCCGCTGCCCTGTCAGCTTCTGGCTGTGGTCAGGGTAGCCGTCAAAGGGGTAGTTGGCCACGATGGCGCCCTCATGCAGGTTGGCTGATGCAACAAACCTGCAGGAAGTGCGGTGGACGCAGCATCGAGCAGATGTCGCAGGACATGGCGGGTGACGCCGCAGTTGGCATGTGCAACGAACCTCGCGATGACTGAAAGTGTGTCATTGGTGTAGGTGGTCATGAGCTGCACACAGCATTGGAGGAGGATGATGTGCAGAGCAAGTGGCTCACTGGAAAGCCAACTGGCTATGAAGGCGGACCGCACGCTCAGCAGATTTCGCATTTTGCAGGTTACGACAGCCAGAATGAATGCTGTTGGTGTACCAAGTCCAGCAGCTGGGCCTGCTGCACCAGGTGCTGAGCTGTCATAAGGCGATATGCATTACGTTGCAAACTCCAAGTGCTTAGCTGTATGCAGCAAGCGTCATTACGCTGAGCATGCCAATGGCACCGTCGCTACCACAAAGGCAACTTACGGCGTGTCCAACGTCCACTTCATCATCGCAATCGTCTCAGGTTCTGCATTAGGCAGCGGCTGCTCCATCTGTTCTGAGCTGTGCAGCTCAACAGGGTCTGGGAAGTTGCGGTTTAGGTCAACATGGTTCCTGAGACCGCAGCAGCAAGCAGTTGAGCCAGCGGTTGATGTGCGTGAATGCACAGCAACCAGGTACTTTTAGCGTGCACAGGCGCCTTGTGTATGCCGTGCCAAGCTGCGTGCAGAAAGCGCCTTGCACCAAGCTCTTGCGCAACCGCGCTGCAGACAACATAGGCTTGAAATAACGGTGCATGGATGCGTCTTGCCTGGCCCTGAAGGGGCGGGTCTGAGGCAAGATACAGGAATGCATAGCTGCATGCTGCTGCTGCTGCTGTTCTATGCATAAGCTGCTGGCAGGCTCACCCATTTGCACGCTTGCGTGCTGCAAAGCCGTCTGGGTTCATTGTGACCAGCAGGTGTGTGTGCATGTGGTCCACAACCCGCCGCGCTGTGTCAGTGCTGTTGTAGTTGGCACAAAGCCACTCCGCAAGCTGCGGCAGCAGCATTCTGCAGTGCAACCACGAGTGTGAGGTGCAGGTCGCGTGCTACAAAGGTGCTGCTGCTGCTGCTGCTGCTGCTGCTGCAACCACGCAATACACCTCTACTGCAGCAGCTACAATGGCCAGCAGGCGCAGTGCTGCATGGAAGGCACAAGGTGCAGCTGCCCACCTGCTGCTGGGCTGTGCTGTAAAGTTGCGCTTGCCCGCAGTCGCGTTGTGTTCACCTGCCACTGGGCTCGTTGCCGTGCATGTTGCCGACGTACTTGAAGTGGGGCTCTGCCTCCTGCACCCCCGGCTTGTCTGATATCTCAAGCACCCACAGCTCTGCACCCCGAGCACTTTTGCCGATGCTGCAACGCACAAAACGTGAGAAAGCAAACACCATCAGCAGGCAGCAGCACATAGTGCACTCTCAACGGTCCCAGCACTGTCAGCAACCAAGCCCAATTGTGCTGCGGATGTTTGCCGTCATCCCCATGTGGAATGCAGGCGGGGGTTACGCACTAGTTGCCATCAGCAGTGCTGCTGGATGGCGGACGGCAAGCACTGCTGGTGGGACTGCCCCACCAACACACCTGTACTTCCTCGACATGTGTGAGCACTTATGAATGAACTCATCCATCCAAGCAACCTGCGAGCAAATGCACATCCAGACATGCGCTGTTGCACAGCAGTTGCCTTGCTTGGTGGCAGCCTGCCCTTTGCCCATCCCCTGTCTCAAGCATGCACAGACATGCACGCAAAACGAGCATAATGCTGCAACAAGTAACATTGCAGCACAGTGCTCACCAGCTCATCATTTGACAAGTACTTCTTCAGCAACTGATCGGACAGCTTGCTGCTGCTCTGGGCGGCCTGCGGGCACACATGCCATCAGCTGCTGTAAACAACTACGGCTAGGCGTTTCCCAAATAGCTCTGACTTACTGCTAACATATGGCCGTGCAGCACCAGCAAGGCCAGCCACACTGCCAGCAGCATTCTGTGCTGGCAGCAGCTGCAGTGTGGGCCCATACTACTGCTGTTGCTGAAGCTGCGTAACTACACCCAAGTCAACATATCTGCATCTCCACACGATTAAACGGCACTCAGGATTTTGTTGCTGGTAACAATGATAGGTCGCGATGACCAGGACAGGTGTCGATTGCGTTGTGAAGCTGGACAAGCTGGCGAATTGTTCAGCTGCACAACAGTGGTTTGTTCTGCAAGTCGACGCCGTTTCGACGAAGGATAGACTTGCCGTCGATAACGGGACACATGCTGGGTGGTTAGGTTTTACAAGAAGTTGCAAAACAGCTGCACCTGCCACGGCCATTCCGTCATCTCTCAGGTCAGCTGATACAGACGGTCCTAGGCGACAGCGCAAGCACCAGCCTCAGAAACCCCAGCAGGTGTACATGTCACCACCTCTTAGACATGCCTGCCAGGCACGCTGGCACCGGCTGGTGGCCAACAGGCCAACAACCCAGCCAAATCCAGCACAAACACCTGGGTTATGAGGCCCCAACAGCAGCATCACTGGCATCTGCAGCCGATCTCAGAAGACCAGGTCTGCGTCTTTGCTGGCTGTCAGCAGGTCTGCTGAGGTGATGCCATTGGCATTGCCCTGCATGGCCCCGGTGTCGTACGCTGCTGCTGCTCCCGCCGCCTGCAGGGACAGCATGTGAACCAACACAACAGCAACAGGCTCATGTTGGCGAATCACTAACGACTGTAAGTGCAACATGCTGCTGCGGCTGACGACACGCTGCTTGCAGGCACCTATGAGCGTTCACGCTGCGGGTGCAGGTTTCGGGCCCCGTTCATTTGAGGCCTGTACTGTACTGCAATGTGATAAGCAACGCAAGCATGCAGAAAACAGCCTTCAAACATATTTACTGTTAGCCCTCATCTGCATGCCTGCCATGTGCAGCCTGCAGGCCCCACCTTGGCCTCCTTGCGGGCCAGCTCCTGTGCTGCCACCTTCTGCTTGTTTTTCTGCACCTTCTTCAGCCTGAAGAACTCCTCACGCTCCAGCTCATCAAGCTCACCCTGAACAACGGCAGCAGCAACAGCAACAGTCACGGCCTCGCAACCGCACAGCTAAAACTGCAACAGCCGTGACCGGCAGAACGATGGCACAGTTTTCAACACATGCATGCTCTGCAGCATGCTGTTGCATGAACATGCCCATCAGTGATAGCAGGGGGGGGGGTAGTATGTGATACAGGCCCCTATCCTGCAACCGCCATGTTGAGCAATGTACCGCTCCGCTGTGACCTGCAAGCTGCCATCAGCTCATGTAGTGGCTGCCCACAATTCGGCCGCTGCAGCGGCTGACCACCCAGCAGCTGATGCTGCATACAGGAGCTGCTGCATCTGTTGGCCTGCAGGCTGCGTTGCAGCACCATGCTGTGCAATTTATGCAGCTGCCAGTGCTTGACAAGCAGCACCCAAGGGGCAGGACAGCCCACGTTGCTGCCCCTCCTGCCTTTGCTGGCCCTACCGCTGGGACGCATCTGCTGCTGCAACCTGCTCCCCACCTTGATGTATGAGATGGTGTTCTCGATCTTGGGCTTGACCACGTTCTCCAGCGCGTTCACGCGCCTGTTGGTCACCTTGAGCGCCACGTCCAACGTCATGAAGGCAGTCTGCAGGTTGGCCAGCTGCACCAGCAGCTGGATGGCTGACAGGTACGCCTTGCGGCACCCCTGGATCTGCTGGCCGCCCTTGCCAAGGCCTGCAGGGCAGTCCAAGAGGCAGAGACGTCAGCAAAGAGCAGGGCGACACCCAGTGATGCGGCAAATGGAACGCAGCGCACAGGGCGTGCCTTGTTCGGCATGAGATATGCATGCAGGCAGTAGGCAACCTCTGCTTTTGCAAGTGCTCAATTCTACTTGCAGCACAGTGGAGCTTGCAGGATCAGCTGCCATGCTGCACGTATCACTATTACTGCTGCTGCGCAGGTTGCAGCACGCTGCACAGTGGGCCTACCAGCCTCCACAGCTGTCACCTAGCTGCATCACAAATGCCATCCCTGTGCATCAGCACTGCTCAGCCTGGTACTGAGTTTAATATGTTGAGATGCAGCTGCTGCTGTTGGCACATCATCCAGCTGACCACTCCTGTGGCTGTCGTACTGCTGCTGCTGCTGGGTCGAACCTGTGAGCTCCATCTTGGTCTCTCCCGGTTCGCTGACGGACTCAAACTTTGGAATCTTGACTCCTGCGATGTTCTCTTGGCTGGAGTACACCTTCAGTGTGGCACGGTCAACATTATCAAACACAGTGTGCTTGATGCTGTCGCCACCAGCATACTTGGCCTCTGCCAGGGAGAAGAATGATCCCTTCATGGCATCTCCCATTCCGTTCTTTGCCTCTACAATCTCTTTCAGCAGCTGACGGTAGCGTACTGTCAGCGCATCTGCTTTCTTCTTCAGCAGCGCATGGCCCTTGGTAGCACCCACAAGACGGGCCTTCATCACCGTCAACACAGTGACAGTGGGAGGCACAGTGTATCGGTTTGTTGAGCCCGACATGATGACCCCCACTCTAACTGCTACTGAGCTGTTGCCCGCTACAGAGTCTCCGAGACAGGCAAGTTGTCCTGCTGCTGCACTGCTCTGCCTGCAAGTGCTGGGTCCTGACCCTCAGGGCCTATTAGCTGTACTTCTAGCACTTGATAGTAAGATTCGATATATGATCAGCGCGATAGAGAACGGTGCAGCAACCGCATCAAGCGAGGCTGTCTGCTCCTGCTCCCGAGCTCTTCTTGCCAGGGTAGGAAACGTGATCTGCGGAATGGCGTGTTGCTGCAGCCAAAAAACAAGTAGAGCTGAAGCCGTGCACCGGCGTTTTGTTGCCCGTATGCCACGGGGTGCTGGCACAGCGAAACCCTACTAGAGGCTTTTCAGCAGACGACTGACAGTACAGTTTGTGAAGGGTTACACTTGTCGTAGGATGTCAATTTTCAGGCCAAGCGACAGCAGGTGCCTTCCATACACTAGCTTTTTGAATGTTGCATGGATCTGCGTATCCACCACACTTCTTCCACCAATGAGGAGTATTATGCTGTGATCACAGCAATGGGCATGGGCTGATACCCCTGTACACAACTGCCGCAGCCACCTGCTGTGCTTTGCACCCACTTAATATCTATTTCACCCACTGTACTGATGCGATATTTGCTGGAACGGAATACTCCCGTGGACTGAGAACAGCAGGTGAAGCCGCAACAGACATGTCTAGTACGTTGCTGTAGAAGCAGCAATCTCCAGCCATGCACCGCTTTGCTGGCATCACGTGCTGTGACTTGAAAGCATGCGCTCCTAGCCAGCAGCTGCAGCTGGGCCACATGGCATCATCCTGCTATCGCACACAACACTGTCCCTTGCGTCTGCCTGACCTGCTGTGCTGACTAGGCTGCCACATGTGTGCTGCTGCCAGCGCCCAAAGCTCTGCTGCTACAATAGCAAAGCAGCAGTGCTGAACTGCTGGCGTTGCGGTGGATGCCAGCGCTGCTGCTGTGACACTGCCCCGGCGCGCCTTGCAAATGACCACCTGACACCGAACAACACCGATCCCGACGGCCTTGCAGCATGGTGTAAGTGCACGTGAAGGTGCTGTTACATCAGTGACATCATGCTGTGCTCGGCAGCAACAAACAGCAGCTGCCCATCGCTTGCTAGCTGGCCACTCCAGCAGCTACTTTAAGCGAGATCCTGCACCTGCAGACCTACACACACCACGCAGCAGCAGCAGCACGGAACAGGGCGTCAGCACAGCAGTTGTTGCTGTGGCATTGGCAACCACGCACACAGCCTGTGCATCGCACTGCGTGTCTGCAAGACACGGACATGCAGCTGCAGACAGGTCACCTGTCAAGAGAGGATATGTGCTGCATCACATCTCAACAAGCGCAGCTGCACACTGACTATGCCTGACGCCTGATCTCAGCGAGAACAACTGGGACTGCCGCACATCTCCAAAGCTGCTCATCCGCGCAGTGCTGCTTCTGCTGCTGCTTCTGCTTCTGCTGCAGCTGCTGCTGCAAACGAACTGAAAGGGCCCGCACATCCGTGCACCCCAACTTGCCACAGCGCCTGGTCCTGCCTATGACACTGCCACCACCACCTGCAACTGCTGCTGAAAAGTCTGCAGAATATGCTGTTAGTTGATTGGCTCGGCGCCTGTTGCTACAGCCTCCCGGCATGTTCTTGTGAACCTGCCTGCTTCCCAGCTGCTGCCGTGCTTCTGCCACTGCTGCTGCTTCCTTGGTGCCAATCCAGGCTCATATTGTTGTCTGAACTCACTGCCATCCCTGCCTTACAGCCTCACCTGGGGGCAGAGACTGCTTCAGCTTGTCTGCCTTCTCTGTGTCCTGCACGCACAGGGTGTACAGGTACCTGCTGCACCTGACCTTGAACTTGGTAACACCAGTCTTGGACTTCTTGATCTTGACTGACCGCGCGTCCTTGCGGCGCGCAGTCAGCAAGAAGTCCTTGATCTCAGTAATCTGCTTGGGCTGCACGCCAGTAACACAACAATGAACAGCAACATGGGCAGCAGCAAGCAGGTATCACTTATCCTGGCTCTTGCTTTGATGTGCTGCACCAGCACGCTGTTTGCTGCTGCTGCTGCAACCAAGCACTGATGCAGAAAGCTTTTGCAGTTTGTTGGGCTGCCTGACACGTGCAGGGCACTGCTATCTGCTGCTGTGCTGCCGTCGCTGCTGATCACTACGCATGTGCTCCTGTGGGTCGGCCGGGGCTCTAATGGCATCCAAATCCTCCACCCTCATATATATGCGCTAAAGAGCTTCAGCAGCACAGTGTCCAGCCGCCGACTACACTAAACAGAGCTCGCTGCAAAGGGACGCACCATCTTGAATGAAAGCCCTTAAAGATGAGGTGCCACAAGCGCGAAAGAGGAAAGATGCGGCTACACCCGCGGCACTTGGAGCACCCCCTTCCGTGTTACTGAAAGCATGGATAACATGAACAGCTTCGCGCACAAGGCCGCTTACGGCTGATCCTCCAATGCCAGGTTCTTGATGTTGCGCCTGAATTTGAATGGAAAGCAGGGTGAACATACATTGTGTCTCACCTCAGCATGGTGAGTGCCAGCATGGAGTGCTGCTGCTCCTGCTGCTGCCGTGCTTTCTGAATGTTAGTCTAGCATCTCAAAAACGGCCAAAAGCATAGCGGTCATGGTTTGTCTGGCTCAGAGCATGCTAAAACAGCGCTGTTGGGGCACTGGATCAGCACACCAAGCAAGCCCAGCTTGATGACTGTCCAGCTTGATGGCTGTATTGATAAGGGTTGCAAGAAGACATGTATTACACATTTCAATGCAGCAAATGCGGCACTCACATGCTTCAGTGGGGCCCCCGCCACCATGACTGTCTTGAACTGAAGAGCTCTGCTTCTACTCCTTGCTGGCTGTGCATGTCAGGAAGAAGCAGCACTCTAACGCAGCAGCAAAAAGCAAGCAAGCAAGCAGTGTCACCCTACCCCTGCATGCGAGGCTGCGCATGTAAGCAAAGCTGGCTCCACCCACTTAGCGACTGTACTGCGCCGCTGGTTGTAATAACCCAAGTGCCTTAGCAAACCCGCGCGGGCGATGTCTGGCAGACTTTATGCGGCAAAGACAGAGTAAGGTTGCTGCTATCATACACAGTCGCTTACTGGTACGCAGCGATCAAGAATTGGCACATTTGTTGCTTCCCAGTGATGGCATTACTAGTAGTGCTTCTGAAGTTACTGATTCTCTGAGTTCTGAGCTCTCTGAGCTTGTTGAGGTTGCGGTTTCTTCCGGTTGATGGTCTTCTTTTGAGTTTTGTGGACCCCATGAGCCTTGTTTGGCTCCTTTGCGGGTGGGCCAGTGGCCTACTTTGGTAATTCGGTAATAGGACGAGTTTTAAACGGCTCCTGGGTTGTACTGATGAACACGTAGCAAGCATCCAAGTCAAGAGTAGTGGCTTTGAGGCACCAACCCTTCCGCGTGTATGTAAATGTACAGCCAGCTGGGCCAGCACATCATAGGTATGTACATCATCATCATCATCATCTTACCCATTCAAGCCATAGGTATGTACATGTGCTTGCAAGCAGCGGGCCTTGTAACAAGCAGCAGCACTGTACTCTGGCAGGGAAGCAAAGCAAGGAAAAGCAGAGTTTATTACCCGCACCCTCAATTACTAGTACCCGCACCCTCATGCAAGGCTGCGCATGCACGCAATGCTGGCACCACCCACTGTAGTGTTGCTCTGCTGGAAGCACACTGTGCCAGATAGCCTGAGGCAGCACGTACAAAGCACCAAAGCACCGCTGGCTTGTAGGAGAAACAGCAGCCCATGCATCGCAGTTTGTCGGGGACTGACCACCATCTTGCAATTGGTTGCTTACACGCCCAAGTTGCATTCTCGCCACTCATGCCGCGTCGATGACGTCATTCATGCAACGGCATTGTCTCACGGAGTCGGCAGATATGAGCACTACAAGGCAGCATGCGTGTGCCAGACTGATCAGCCATCATGACCGCTTACAGTGCATTAGTGGCCTGCTTAACAACCGCCAGGTGAACATGTTGACCATGAGCAAACTCAGTTGACACAACCACCTCAATGGGTGTCAGCGTGGCACTCACAGCATTCCACAATCTGACGAATGCTGGGCAATCATCATCATCATATTACCCATTCAACTGGGCAATGTTGTATGCCTGCCATTTATTGCTGCCGAGCGACCTTTACAGCTCAGGCGATGCAGTATAACACTTCACTGCTGATGACTCCACTGTGTCAGTCCCTTGGCTTTGATGCCATGCACCATGTCACACATATAAACGTCTCTCACGACTAAACGGACGCATGCGTGACACTACAACGTGGCAGCAGATACCATGGCCAACGGCTGCCAGTCATACACCAACGATACAACGGCTCTCAAAGCATATGCGGTCAGCGCCCCAACTCTTGCACAAAGTGCTGCCTGGCATGCATTGTACAACAACAATGCTCTGCATGTCTGAAGCCACTGCTGTAGCTTGAGCAGACACGCCGTCATACGCATACATAGCTGCCTGCAAAAGTAAATACACCACACAAAGGTGCCACCACTCGTGCACGTTGTAGGGCTGCGGCCATATCTACTGTGCTGAGCATACAGCGACCAAATCATGAGGGTGCTGGCGAGACATGTGTAGGTGAGGGCACATCCATATGATGCGTCATGACGTCATTTCGGACATCATCAAAAGCCAGGACGGTGTTTGGTGCCCATGAGGTGGCTGTCCATATTCAGCATATTGGTGACACATAATCAGCACAAGCGCAGTGACAACTGACAACAACCACAACTGTGCCTGGGACCGATTCCTGACACGAAGGCGCAGTACCTGAGTAATGGGTGCACCCACAACCTTACTGTCGTCGGCAACTTGTGCAACACCAAAAAGCCTCACGCTCTCTTCAGACGCTGGACTGCAATGTGAGTCATGCTGTTGTTTTGAAGTTGACCAGCCTCACATCACAATGTTGTCATCTCCATGCAGGCAAAACTGTGAGCCCTCAACCATGCTGGTGCGCTCAGCAAACGATCATAAATTGGCCAGTGGGCCTTGCAGTGTGGATCAAAACTGCCGCTGTTCTGCCAATACAGCCGGCAAGAGCAGGGCTTGAACTCCCCTGAGCATGTGCACTTTTCCCAGAACATCAGACTGCACCATACTTTAACCAGCGCCAGCAACTTCTTCAACGCATGCACCACAGGGATCGCATACACCATCTTCAGAGTGCTTTTTGGTGCTGTTTGATAGCACGTTTGGTGTGTTGGAACAGTACAGTGCACGGTAACAACGTACTTCATGCTGAGCTAGTAACTACATCCCACCGGCGCACAACATACTACATACTGGGATGTCGCAAAAAATTTACTTGGTGCCATACAGTCCTGCACCAAACAAGCACGGTGGTGACAACCAGGCTGTGCACCATGTGATCTACCTCTGCCAGCCATGCACACTGCCGTGGCAAGAGGCAACCACCAGCTGAATATGCCCATTTGCTGAAACCTGTACTGGCATCCCAAGGCAGGCACTACGCCTGTACTGCACAGCATGGTGTGTGTATCAAACATTTCACTGCTTCAAACACCACGCAAAGTCCTGTACTGTAGTTGCAGAAGGCCTGGCACGTCAGAATGCTCCTGTTCCTGTGTCAAGGCAGGCTAAGACACGGCCAAGCGTACTAGCAAAACAGCACCCACCGCATGTCAGACAACAAACAAGGCACCGCTTGCAGCAAGCTAAGTGCTAGCGTGCTGCTGTCCAGATTCAACCCCGACAATCATGCCTGGTAGCATCTCAAAAGCAGTCCTGCTGGGCTATTGGACACTATGTGTAGCTGGGTTATTGTACAAACACCCTGCTCTGCGCCCTTACTGCCGAGCAAGATGTGAGCCGTGCCTGAAACCAGGTTATGCGGCCGTCACTTCTCTGCTATCATGGCCATCTAAGTGTGTGACTTGCAAGTGAAGTGGCGCGAGAAGCGGCTACGCCCATATGCTGTGGAAATCAAACTGCAATCAATGCAAACAGGCGGTGGCGGCGTGGGCACTACACAATCAAACTGCAAGCAATGCAAACAGGTGGGTGTCTGGTGGGCACACAAGAGGCTGCATGTAAACCCGGTAACAACACAAGTATGTACTAGTCTAAGGCAGGAAGCAGGCACAATTAAACCGTTAGGCGGCAGCAATGGCCCCATCACCACTGTGCACCAATCCACCCCTTCTGTAGCAACCACAACAGTATGCACGCACACGAGAGCGGTACACAACCCACCGCCAGCATCTGCTGGTCTGTTGATGCCTGCGCAGCAGGTTTGCAAGCCCCCCACACCACAACCCCACAAGTTCATTGAGATCCACAAAAATCTACACAGCTCCTTGAGCCGTGGCTTTGGCTGCATGTGCCTGCAGCCACACGCTGCTGCACATGCTCTGCCAAGCCCACTAACCTAGTTGCTGGCAAAGCTATACATATGTATGCACATCCATACCTAGTCGCACCCAGGACCTTGGCACTGCGCACCCTAGCCACACGCATCGCCCCACCACCTCCATGCCCTAGCAAAGACCGCCGCCACACCCCCAGTTTTCACATGAGCATGTACACGGGCACGCACATCATCTGCACCCGCAAGACCACCACCCAGCCCAGGATCAGACAACGCGACCGCGCCAGCCTGTCGGTGCAGCACCCACCGACGCGGCCAAGCAACACCCCCCTCCAGCTAGCCAGCCATCCCGGCTGCAGCTGGCCACCTGCTGTGCCTGCTGCTCAGAAGGCAGAGTCCACAGAGGCACGGCGGCTGCCGCCGCGTGGCGTGCTGACGGTGAAGCTGCGGCGCAGCGCCTCGCGCATCCTGCGCAGCGTGGCGCTGCCCTCGCTGGGCTGCACCAGCAGGTTGGCGTCCTTGTCAGCCAGCGCCGCCACGTCCCTGCTGTCCCTGCTGAAGCTGCGCCTCAGGAAGGCAGCTGCGCCGGACGCAGGCAGCGGCGGGCGTGCGTTGCTGGGCGTGGTGATGCTGGCGTTGGGGCTGGCGATGTCCAGCGAGCTGCGCACCGAGCTGCTGCCAGTGCTGCTCAAGCTGAACGCCTTCTTCACCGACTTGAAGCTCTTGCTGAGGCCCTTCTTGAGCGCCTTGGAGCCACTGGGCTTCTTCTGGTCCTTGCCCTGGGCCTTGAGTGCGAGCGGTGGCAGGCCAGCCGCCACTGCGCCGTCAAATGCAGCTGCATCGACGTCGCTGCCGGGGGTGCCTGGCTGCGCCACGGAGTCCTCTGTGGAGCCGGCCGGTCGACAATGCTGCGAGGGTGTCTGGCGACGCGCAGCGCACCAGTGCAGGCAGCACTGGCACTGCTGGCTCCTCTGATGCGGCTGCTGCAGCAGCAAAGGCGCTGACAGCTGGTGCAGCCAGGCTCATCGGCTTCAGCTCTGCCTGGGCAGGGCTGTCTGCTGCACCGCCCACCTCCACCACGGCACTGATCAGCTCCTCACTGCCGCTGCTGGCTGCCAGGGGCTCCTCAGCAGGGCCTGCAGGCGCGGCTGTCAGGATTGCGCTGTCCTGCTCTGCAGGGCTGGTCTCCGCTGCTGCAGGCACCTCTGCTGCTGCTGCTGCTGCTGTCAGCACTGTACTGTCCTGCTCTGCAGCGCTGGTCTCAGCTACTGCAGGCGCCTCCGCTGCTGCTGCTGTCAGCACTGTGCTGTCCTGCTCTGCAACGCTGGTATCAGCTGCTGCAGCCGCCTCTGCTGCTGCTGTCAGCACTGTGCTGTCCTGCTCCGCAACGCTGGTCTCAGCTGCTGCAGGCCCTCTGCTGCTGCTGTCAGCACTATGCTGTCCTGCTCTGCAACCCTGGTATCAGCTGCTGCAGGCGCCTCTGCTGCTGCTGCTGCTGTCAGCACTGTGCTGTCCTGCTCTGCAACGCTGGTCTCACCTGCTGCAGGCACCTCCGCTGCTGCTGCTGTCCGCTCTGTGCTGTCCTGCTCTGCAACACTGGTCTCAGCTGCTGCAGGTGCAGCTGCTGCCTTGGACTTGACTGGGTGTGGCGTGCTGCGCGCCTCCTGTCGCGCTTGGGCATGCTGCGGCCGTCCAGGCTCAAAGCCACGGCTCCAACTGCAGCACCTACAGGACCAGCTGCCGCCAGTAGGCCTGCACAACCAGCGGCACAGGTACCATCGTCAGGATGAGCACAGCATGCAGCAGGAACAGTCCCCATCACCTGGCATTCATGGCTGTTGCTGTGTTGAGCAAGCATAGTTTTATTACAATAGTTTTCATAGTAATAGTTTTCATAGAATAGTAGTATAGCAGTCTTTGTCATCTTTATGTGCAGGATCACACCAGGTGAGAACGTGACAATATGCTCAGCCGACTGGCGCCTGTGCAAGGGGTGAAGTGATCGTGAAGCACCCGCAGTGCGCTCAGGTAACAATAGGCTTGAATTCATTGCTAGTAGAAATGCGCTGCATAGCAGTATCATGCACGATGGCAGCAGCTCACCTGTGGAGGTTGCCACTGGCAGGGCAGCGCTGACTGCTACTGCACTAGCTGCACTGAGCGCCATGCCCAGCATCCACCTGTGTGCAAGCAAATTGAGTACGTCAGAGGCACGTTTCACGCACAGCCGTGTCCGCTTGCAAGCAAAATGCACTCAGGGAAAGGGGGAGCTGCACCGCATTGTGAGCAGGGGCTGTTACACTGCGTGCCTTGCTTTGGTGCTCCCTGTGTTGCTAACCTTGAACGTGGATGGCGGCGAGCCTTGAGGGCAGCATACTTGGCAAGCTTGGTGACCAGCTCCTGCAGGGGCAGACAGGAATTCGCTGGTTACATCGGCCTGGCAGGGCAATCCGCTGGGTCAAACTGCCCCAGCCTGGCAGCCCCCAGCTTACCTCGTACTCTGTGTCGCAGAAGTACCCTTCGTGTTCGGTGTTGAACTCCTGCATTTGCAGGGCAGCAACGTGAGGGAGCAGCCTGGGAAGAGGTGCCGGATCTCGGGCATATATATGGGCGCAGTTACTGGGCATTATCCAACACCTTTTTCTGTTCACACCTGCACAAAGCACGTGATCTCCCCATCTTTGATCTCCCCGAGCTTGATGCCTGCAGCAGGAGTACAAATGCACAGCCTGTCGTCAAAGGCCTGAGCGCAAAGCAAAGCCGGCCGTGGACGCCATAAAACAATGCTCAGACATGCAAGACACAAACCCATACGATGTGCCTGTCTAGAGGCTCACCGTGGCTGGCGCAAAGTTCCTTGAGGCTGGCCAGTGTGTCTGCGGCATGCCCAGCTGCGGATCCACTGCTCATCACACCAGTAGCCATAAACTTCTGCATGCAAGTTCTACGGGCAGCAGAGCTGTCCAGGCACTGGCTGAGTTGGTCGAGCAGTTTCATGGTCACAATCTTGACAGAACGACCAGATCTCTTTGATAGAGTTGATTAATTTAACTAAACGAAGGTTATACAGCAGTTTCTTCCGGCATTGACTGCTTCATCAACCCGCCACAATCCCGCCTAACAGGGTTACAAAATCACAATGCATCTCCAAGGTTCGGGCTTTGTGCTGTACAGGATTGTAATTACTAGCGCATTACTAGCACCAAGTAGTGATACAGTCAGCGTTGTACTTCGACCTGACGAGCTGGCTTGGGAACATGCACCTCTGCAAAGTACAGAGTTGACAAGAGGCCTGTACCCAGATTCCAAGCCAATTTTTATCACCACAAACAGATTGATATATATGATCGCGAGACAGCGTGCAAAACTGGAAGGTTACAGCATGAAATGCTGTTTGACTTGAACATTATGTTGCCTGATATTCAAGCTCACTCATGTGACACCCTGCCAGATACTGCTCAACGCTGTTCGACAAGAGCACTACAGATGCCGATATGACCCGTTGGTGCCGTGCTGAAGAATCGCTGCAATATGCACGCCAGGAAATAACAAGCCTGGGCCCTTCTGTCACAATGTGACTCAGGCTCAGGAATGGTACTCTTGAAGTTGTGGTGCGTGGCAATCAGGCAAATGCGGCAGGGAAGCGCAAATGTTTCTACATAATTGTCTCACGTTTTTGCACTTTTCCGAAACAACCCTGAGTGAAGCAACTCAGCTAGTAGCCAGCTAGCAGCTAGTTTGCATCTGTGCACTCAAAATTGCATGAGTAACCAGCAGCTACAGAGCTATGCCTTGAAGCTGTGTGGTATGCAACCGATATCACGCAGCTGAGTATCGCTGCCGGAGCTGGGAACATTCAGCAGCAGCAGCAGCAGCAGCAGCAGCAGCAGCAGCAGCAGCAGCAGCAGCAGCAGCAGCAGCAGCAGCAGCAGCAGAAGTGACAGAGCAGCGCTGCTCAAGATGAGGGTGCTGACTTGGAACATGAACGGCATAAGATCTGTTGTTGCCAGGTTCGGCAACATGAAGGCGCTGCTTGAGGCTCTGTCAGCAGGTGCGCCAGGAAGCAGGATGCAGTGCATGGCATGCATGCTGTACAACGGTGCAACTGGACCACTTCTCTGCGCGCGTGTATGTGATCATACGCTGCCTGCAATGCAGATATCGTCTGCTTGCAGGAAACCAAGGCACAACTAGACAGTGAGCTGGCAGTTGTGCCAGGCTGGTGAGCAGCGCTAAGCATAATATTGTGCTGAAACAGCGCAGCCACACTCATCACCCCAGCCTGCACGCAGCACTGCCAGCAAGTGCACATGTGCCAGGAAACGCCCGGCACCGGCCATGCTCCACTTCTGTGCAAGAAGCAGTGCATCCTCTGTTGATGCGTGTGCACTTGATCTCTGCTGCTACAGCAGTTGTTATGTCGACACCACAGCTTCAATGGCATCATGGTGCACCTGCTGCGTCGGTGCCCAACTTGTCCTGCAGGGAGTCGTTCTCTGCCTACAGCACCTGCGCCTCAGGGCCTGGCTATGCCGGGGTGGCCACGTACTGCCGCACTGCCACAGCATCGGTGCCGGTGGCCGTGGAGCATGGCCTCACGGGCACAGGCGCTACCGCAGGCATGCAGCGCTGGGTTGCAGGCGCGCCTGGCAACCTCTGAAAAGCACATTAGAATCATAGCTCCAGGCCTGCAGCATTGTTTCCAGTGCAATAATTTGGTCAATATGCGTGGACTCGTTGGTTGACCAGGCTCTGCGCCATGTGTGCCAGCTGCAATGTCTCCGCCTGCTTCCCTCATGAGGTGTGCCCTGTTGCTGTCGCCGCTCCTCTCGCAGGGGCCAGGCTGGATGGCAGCTGCTGCTGCTGCTGCTGCTGCCAGCCACAGCACCACCAGCCAGATGCTGTGTGAGGCCCTGGGGGTGGAGCTTGAGCAGCTGGCAGCACTGGACAGGGAGGGCAGGGCAATCATCACCGACCATGGCCCCTTCCTGCTGGTCAACCTGTACGGTGCGTGGCACACACGCAAGGCAGCTGACCAGCTAAAGGCAGCTGCAGTAGCAGCAAAGCAAAGTACCTGCCTGGCTGTACTTGGGGCATGCATGCTGGAGCAGCTGCTGCGTGTCCACCATGCGCAATGCTGCTTGGGTGTGGGGTGCGGGGTGGGCACCCGCCTCCTGCGCTAACCTTGTGCAGCTGACTGACAACGCTCGTCCTTCTGCTGCTGCTCCTGCGCGGCCGTCTGCTGCAGGGCCCGCCATCACCAGTGAGGAGCGTGTGGAGGAGCGCATGGCCTTCAAGATGCTCTTCTACAGGGTGAGGAGCGGGAGGGCTGTGGCAGGCGCCCAATCACAGCGACGTTTGCGTTGCCATACCGCAGCACCGAGCATGGCCAGAACTTACACATGTACTCAACCTGCGCTGAACCACACTAGGTAGGCTTTTTGGGTGAACAGCACTTGTGTAAACTTAGTTTGGGCTAGTGCTGGTGTCCTGCAGGATGTGGCTTGCTGCCTGAGGGCTCATGCTGCTGCCAGCGCAGCTGGGTTCTGTGGTGCTGGTGACTGCAAGCATGTCACTGTGCTGGCTCCGCAACACTGGCTGTGCCGTGCAGGTGCTGGAGCTGCGACTGCAGCAGTGGCTGGCTACAGGCAAGTCCTGCCTGGTCGTCGGCGACCTGAACATCAGCCCGGCAGCCGTCGACTCCTGCCACCCGGCTGCTGAGTTTGACCACCAGCGCTGTGACAGGCTGTGGCTCAACAGGCTGCTGTGCGCGCATGGCCCCGGGCTGGTCGATGCCTTCAGGCTGTTCCACCCCAGCAGGTACGGGGCCGGCGCAGGCAGCAGCAGGCAGGCAGCCACTGTAAGGCTGACGTGTAGCTGGCTGGGTGAGGCTGCGCATGTGCTGTTAGTGCTGCCAACGTAACACTTATGATGACGAGCAGTGCAGCCGCAACTGGGGCATGACATAACTGCAGTGTCGGCGCCTTATGTTTGGGAGGACCTGCAGCTGCGTTGTTGCTTGTCATGCCATGCTGCTGAGGATGCTTCCTGCTGGCTGCCTTGTAGAAAGAACGCCTTCACATGCTGGAGCACCGTGACTGGTGCAAGGATCAACAACTATGGTGAGGCTTGCTACAAGCTGACTTAACGCAGCAGCCACGCAGCAGCTGTCATATCATAGTCCGCTCCTGGTCAGTTGTTATTGGTTGCACTCTGCACACCAACGGGGGCTCTGGCAAGGCTATTGCTGTGTTTTTATCAAGAAAAGGTCTCGCTCTAATGCTGCCCCCTGTGTAATCCCACGGCCGCTGCCTGTTCTTGATGGTTACATCAGCTTCTTTTGCTGTCCTTTCCTGCAGGCACCCGCATTGACCATATCCTGGCGGCAGGGCCAGCACCTGGCACCTTAACAGCAGTGGCAGCAGCAGCAGCAGCAGCAAGAGCGGCAGCGCCGAATGGCGACAGCAGAAGCAGTAGCGGTGATGCAAGCCCTCCGTTGGACTTAATGGCAGCAGCAACTCAGCCAGATGCAAGCACTGTTTCGCCTGGCAGGTTCAGCAGCCTGATCACAGGCTGTGACATCATGGTCGACTTCCATGGCTCCGACCATGCCCCTGTGTGGGCTGACCTGGCCATACCGCTGCAGGCCATGCCTGCAGGGCACGCAGCGCCACCTAGCGCAGGCAGCAGGCTGTTTCCTGCAAAGCAGCAAACCATCAAACTGTGGCTGCAGCCCAAGCAGCAACACCATTGGCACCAGCCTTCACAGCGTGCATCTGCTGTCATGCCAGTGCAGCATCAGGATAGCGGGACGCCAAGCCAATCAGGGCAGTGGCAGCGTAACAGCTCAGGGCTTAACGTAGCAGCAGCAGCGGGGGCAGCAGCAGCAGGGGTGGCACATACAGCAGGAGCTACACACGCTGCACTCAGCACCAGTAAGGGGGCTGGTAGCGGTAGTGGGCAGTCAGGCAGCCTGGTAGTTAAACGGAAAGGTGACACCCAAGCAGCAGCAGGGGCCAGCAGCAAGCGCAGTCAGACCAATCTGCTGGGCCTGGGGTTCAAGCGGCAGGCGCCAGCACAGCCTAGGCAGCAGCCGGCAGCTGTAGCCATGGGTGCTGAGCCTATGCCGGCTGCTGCAGTACTGCAGCAGGCAGTGCATGCAAGGGAGTGTCAGCAGCAGCAGCAGCAGCAGCAGCAGCAGCAGCAGCAGCAGCAGCAGCAGCCGCCAAGCTTGCCAGAGCAGCTTGCACATGCAAGTGGCCAGGCAGCAGCTGTGCAGCAAGGCGTGCATGCGGCACTGCTAGCACAGCCTGGCTCGCCGTCTTTTGCCATTCATCAGCAACAGCGGCAGCAGCCGCTGCAACAGCAGCAGCAGCAGCCACAAACCCACCAGCAGCAGTGGCAGCAGCAGTACAGTCACCATGAGGCCAACAGGGCAGCTGGTGCAGGGGCAGCAGCTACGGACCAGGCACTGCATCAGCAGCAACAGGAGGCCTCAGCAGCTTGGCAGCGCATATCACAGAAGATGCAGCCGCCCAAGTGTCACTGTAAGGAGCCCAGCGTAGTGCGTGTGAGCAAAAAGCAGAACGAGAATTACCTGCGGCAGTTCTACTGCTGTGCTCGCCCTGCCGGGCCCCCTGGGGTTGGCCGGTGCAGCTTCTTCCAGTGGGCCACTGCACCAAAGGTGAAACCAAAGGCAGTGGGGCAGGCTGCCCTTGGGTGCTCGTGAGCAGACGCAGCAACGCATGTTTGACTGGTGGAAACGACTGTCACAATACAGTGGATGTTGCTGAGGTGTCTGTACCACGGTAACACTGGCTGTGCCTCTCAGAGGCATTGCAGGCCATCAGGTTGTAGTTGGAATCCATGTTGGGTGGTTATACGGGGCAAAGTACGTTGACCATTGAATCTGCGCCAGCAGTACAGCAATATTGCTGTACGCATTAATGCGTCTGCTGCATGGTTGGCACGTGCACTGGCTCTTTGAAAGCTCCAATGGGATGCTGATTTCCTCTGTCACGTGGACTCTTTTCAGGATTCAGATGGCAGTAACGACATGCCTGTGCCTTTTAGAAACCGTGAGTGTGTTACAATGTATTTGCAATGCCAGAAAGTGTCTAAAAACAATCACACTCAGCAGAGTATGCCGTACGTATGCGATGTTGATGCAACAACCTCTCCCAATCATTGGCAACAAGCCACACAAGCACCACCATCAGTTCCCTCAGGTATGCAACAGTTGTTGCGGTGTTGACAACAGATGCAGCTTCTTGCTCCTTTTGTAAATGGATATCCGGCTGCACTTCCACAGCATTGTCAATGGGTCTCGAGTAACAGGGTGAGAAGACTACTTGTGTCAGCACACCCCAGCAAGCCACGTTGTTCCAGGACATTCACTATGCCAATACAAAATATCCAACTATCATAGGCAGTCCAGGTAGCTATTGGTTGTTCAGCCTCTTAGGGGCAGCACTACCAGGCACTGCTTCAGCGCACCATACCAACAATGTGAAAGCCTTGTTGCAGCAGGTGCCCACGCAGGCTGAGCCGTTGCTGCATGAAAGCCCAAATCAGCACACCTTAAGAACAGCGATTTTCCTGAAACAATGCCATGACAACCCATGCATAGGTTCCCATGGCATGCGTGCACACAACCTCCACACAACTGCTGCGTCAAAGGCATACGATTCACAATGGGCACACCCACTTTTAACGTTACCGCAATGTGCCCCCCTCCTCGGCCACCACGACCACCACCAAAAAAGCTGCTGTACAAGAGGACCTTGTTGTACACCCCCAGCCTCATCCCGAGGCTCTCGCAAGCACACCTCTCAAAGAATGGCTGACACTACAGGCTTGCCACAGCACAAACCTGCTGCAACTGATACTGCCAGCACAGAGCTGCACCTGCTGTCGCCGCTGTTGCTTTCCTGCCAACCACAACATAGTTATCCACTGCTATGCGGCTGTCCTGTACCTTTCCCAGTGGTGCTGACAAGGCCCAGCAAAAACATTCATGCACCCCACGGCGCCCGCAGCGCAGCATTGCGGCTGCAGCTGCATCGTTGTTGCGGCGAGGCGGGCAGGCCCTCACGAGGCCGTGACCCGGATGGGCACGCCGCCAGCACCTCGTCCGCGTGCGGCTCTGCTGCCGTGTTGTCGGGCGCAAACAGCTGCGGCAGCACCGCGGGCAGCTCCTCAAAGTGGCGCACCACCAGGTCTGCGCCAGGCACGTGCTGCGCGCTGTCGCTGACCAGCACCTGCAGACAGGCGGAGCGATGTACACAGTCACGGTCGGCCCACCCATTGAGGTTGTTGAGGTGTCGTGCATGCGCATTGCAGCCGTTTGCACGCCGCTGCTCCAGCGCAGCTGCATAGCTGGTGCTGAGCAGGCCCGTTGCTCTGATCAGCTCACCGTGAAGATGCCCAGCTCGTGTGCTGCTGCAATGTTGCGCGGGCTGTCGTCAATGAAGATGGTGCTGCTGGCAACGGCCCCGATGCGCTCCATCACCAGCTGGTACACCTGCAGGCATGCAACCAGCACAGCGTGATGCAGCAGACAAGGATGCAAGCACTGCTGCAGCATAACTGAGTCTGCGCAGAGCATGCATGGATTGCACGGTGCTTATATTGTGTAGGGTCTGCTGATATGCAAAGAGGTTGCGGTACACAGGCAGCTGCAGCAGGCTCTTTGGCACCCAGACACCAAAAACATCTAGGTAGGCTAATGGCTGCAGCAAGTGAGCTGGTGCGTGCACTCACGTGCTTGCTGGGCTTGCACAGCACGGGCATGTCTGCTGTGATGATGCCTGCCTGCTGCCCCAGCTCCTGCACATTCTCATAGCAGAAGATGTCCTGCACACAGGAAACAGGCACGGAGCGAACAGGTCATGCGAGAACTTCTCGACATGGCTCAAGACAGCATCAGCATGGTGCCCCTTCATGCACCAGCAGGCAATCAAGTGCCCTACAGCCGTACAAGCACAACCCCTGTACAAAAGTTTAAATGAATGAATGAGCTGCGAGTCCTGTGTGTTCACAACCAGTAAATGTGTTAGTAAAGGAAGGTTCGTGTGCCAATGGACACCTAATGCGTCCCCACGCCTCACACCGGCCCCTGCACAACAGCACACGCACACACTGCACCACCACCGTACTGCTGCCCCACCTGGAAGCAGTCGCTGATGCCCAGCCGTTTCAAGCACTTGACTGCATGCCGGCCATCTGCATTGGTCAGCAGGTGCTTCTGCAGGTTGCACCGCGCCAGAACCTGCAGCCAAAACAGTGCAGACTGCCCTTTAGTATGCTGGCTGGCTGCGACCCCACCAAACCCCTTGGAGAACAGCCAGGTACATGGCGCCACACACAGGTGGCTGCTGATGATGAACAATATGAAGCTCTAAATCTTCAATCAGTGGCTCTGAGACCTTATACAGTGTTGATGGCCGCTGCTCAGTGGCATACCTGGCGTGTGATGGGCTGCTCATGCAGGAGCGTGTCATACTCCAGGCTGTCGTGCACTGCTGCATGCCAGTCCTCCACGTCCAGATGGTAGCCATGTGTCAGCAGCCCGCACATGGTGGTGCCGTAGCCGTGGTACAGCTCTCGAGACAAGTCATGCACCTCTTCCTCGGGCACACCCAGCTTGTCCACCATGTAGCCTGCAGGAGCAGCATCAGCATTAGCAGAGTGGGAAAGGTGCAGGGCAAAACCTGCAGAGGTGTACAACCCACTAACAAGGTACCAACTGCGTAAACTGCAAGCACAACAGCTTCGGGATTTAGCCATGCAATCATATGCAGGTGATGCTCAACGGTGCTGGTGCTGTTCAGTAGCTGCAATGGCTGCTGCTGCTGCTCTGCTGCTAGCAACATCGGTGCTTTAAATGTCGCCTTGTGACGTTGCTGAAGCATTAGCGCCTGCTGCAGGTGGCCAAAAAGCCTGGGAGCTGAAGATTCCTCGTCATCATGCATATGCAGCAACCCCGTACACTCACGCTTGATGTTTTGGGCCACACTTTGCGGAATTACCTCTGCAAAAGTCAGAAACCAAACGTATGTTACTGTGAAAAGTGCTTCCTGAAGCATTCCGGGCCTGAGGAACGTCACTGAGCTGGAACTTACCTATCCGGTAGAGGCAATCGTCTAAATCGCAAAGGATATGCGCAAACTCACGCCCATAAACGACATTCTCTGCTGCAAGGGCTCCCATTTTTCCAGAGGAGCTGGGTGCTTCGTTTGTTGAAGAGGAGCGCTGACGAGAGCTGAGCACGCTTACACAAAAAAAAAACGACAGTAGTTCCTAGAAGAAGTGTTTCCAAGCGTTGTGAGTTAGCGGAAGTTGGCGTCAGCAAGGCACCTTGTACTCACTGCTGCTGCCTGAATCACTGGCAAGAACCCTACCATGCAACATTGTCACAGGCAGGTTATCACTCTGCTGAAAGGCGCCCAGCACTTACTTGTGCCTGGTCTGCCAGATAGGTGGACATGAATTTGCACGGTTCAAACGGCCGCAGGCTCAGGCACAAGAAATTTCGTGACAGCCCTGCTGTGGGGGCAATGATGTAGCTGGAGCTGCTGAGGCAGGGCTGCCATGCTGTGGAGTGCCGAATGCCACAGTGCAATTGATGAGTCGTGTTCCATAATGCTTACATCAAGTACTGTATATGACCGTCTGGGATGGCATGTGAGCGCTGTGCCGGAGCTGCTCATCTGGTCACCGCCCTGTGGTAGGGCAACAGCAGCTGACCCTACATTGCGTGAGGGAGATAGGATGCCACAACTCCTGGCCAGCAAACTCGGCTACAGCTCAGCTGAGCCGTGACATTCCTGCATTTGGTCATGTCCATCCCGTGCCGTGGACGCAAGCAACGTGTTAGCACGCTGTCAGTAACAGATTCGACTACATTTCCAGTGTCCAGTGATACCGATTGGAGATGTGCGCGCAAGCAACGAGTTGGCAGATTTAAAGCTACTTATCTGCAGCAGAGGGACAGCAATGGTCGTACACAAGTCATTGCTGGCACTTCATGCTGCAGTAGTTGTTGGACCACTTGCTGTTGATGTCTGATTGCAACTACTGAGCCGGAGCAGCTGGTGCCGTAGCCATGAGCGGGAGATACAGGGATGAAGGTGACTACAATAAGGGCGGTGGGGGAGGCAGTCGGTGGGACAGGAGAGACTCGGGAGGAGGGGGCTACGGCAGGTGAGGTCCAACTTACGAGAGCGCTGATCGGCAGCTGAGTCTCACCGCGGGTGCTGTAACAAAGCTCATCGTCAACGTCAACGGCAGATTGCTGGCTGGAGTTTTTGAGCAGCAGCAGACCAGTGGCAGCAGCAGCAACATCAACAGCAGCGCGGCTATCAACATTGTGTTCAAGTGTGGGGTGAATCCTTACACAAACTGCTTGGTAACCAGCATGCAGGACGCATTGGGCATATACTGGCAAACGGTGATGCCTTCAGCACACTCCAACATCGCCAGCAACAACAGCTTCAGCATGGGCACAAGCAGCAAATAGTTCTACAACAGGATGTTTGTCATAGTTATTCACGTGCTCCACCCCCTTCCGCCTGCAACCAAGCCAACAGCTGGTCCATCTGGGAATTCAACCTGCAGGCGTGAACATGGCGGCGGCGGGGCAACACCGCCAGGGTGGCGGGTACAGAGGTTGTGGAGGTGGCGGTGGTGGTGGGGGCGGCTACCGCGGCGGTGGTGGTGGGGGCGGGGGTGGTGGTGGGGGCGGTCCACGTCGCTACCAGTCCAGCTTTGTGGGCCAGAAGCGTGGCCGCGAGGAGGCGGCAGCGCTCGACCCCAAGAAACAGTTCATCACCCGACTGTTGCGGCTGGGGCAGCCAGGGCCACTGAGCGACGTGAGTGCATGCAGCACTGCTGCTGCTGCTGCTTCTGCTGCTGCAGCCGCTGCGGCTGGTTGCAGATGCTGGGGAGTCCTGCAAGTGCCTGCAAGTGGCTTTGGCGGATTAGGCAGCAGCAATGTGAGGCAGATACTTTGGGTGGACATTGGCGGATGCAAGGTGTCTCTGTAGGTGGTGGACACAGCTGCCTCTTTTGTGTCACATCGTACCGCTGTCTCCACCTGCATGCTGCTGCAGACTGACAAGACCAACGCTGGTGACACCCCTGAGAAGACAATAGAGAATGCGCTGTGGGCGTTCAAGCAGGAGATCAAGCACAAAACAGACAATGTAGGTGCTGGCAAGTTCCAGGAACGGCTTTGTGTTTGTGTGTGATCACCAATTAGGCTACTGCCTGCCATATCTACAAAGGCCAGTCTGCATGTTTGATGCTTCATGTGTGCCTATGTTGTTGCTTACAGCCACTGCCGCCGCGTATGTGCCCTGTTGCTGCACCTGTGCAGCTGAATGCTGTGCTGCTGGAGGCTGTGGCCAGCTGCTCACACAAGACGCTCCACTATGCGCTGCTGCTGGGTGAGTACACATGGGCCGGCAGCATGCGCAACAACCCCACTGAGAGCTGTCTTGCACCACACACTTGCGCATATGCTGGACTGCACGGTGCGTCTGCGATGATGCAGCACGAGCA
This sequence comes from Scenedesmus sp. NREL 46B-D3, assembly GCA_014080715.1. NCBI lineage: Eukaryota > Viridiplantae > Chlorophyta > Chlorophyceae > Sphaeropleales > Scenedesmaceae > Scenedesmus > Scenedesmus sp. NREL 46B-D3. The sequence continues at coordinate 59,253 of JACERP010000193.1, read as the reverse complement.
TGCGCCTACGTTGAGCACAGCATCGATCTTTTTCTCGTTCGGTGCAACGTGCGCCTAGAGCACGCTAGTTGGCATGCACCAAGGTGTTGCTCACCGCGCCGCCTTGTCCGCGTTGCTGCGGCCACTGCCAGGCCTGCTGCACGGCGAGAACCCCGACTGGGTGAACGGCTTCGTGGCGGCTGCCGGGCAGCGCTTCGAGTCGGAGCTGGCGGCTGGCCGGGTGGACGGGCCGCGCCTGCTGCTGCGCCTGTTTGCCTGCCTGAGCCGCGCCTCTGTGCTGCACCATGCCGACGTGGTGGGGCTGCTGCAGCGGCTGCTGGAGGCGGCACACAGCTTGGCCACCGCAGGTGCGCTTGGGGCCATGCGGGGCGGGGAGGCTGCAGTGATCGTTGCGTGTTCCCCCAGTTCACAGCTTGCAGGAAGCGCTGCACGGCGACATGGAGTGCTGCAGTTGCCAACCTCTTGGTGTATTCTTGCCCTTGGTGCAGGAATGTTGCCAGCATGCCACAGGCGTACACAGCTCGTATGTTTTGATTCGAACTGCGTCTGCATGTCTGCGCCTGTGCGCGTCTGTGCTTGCAGGAAGCGACCCGAGTGGTCTGACGTGGCAGCCGTGGTGTGACCAGCTGGCCTACATGGTACTGGGGGCACTGGTGTGGGGCGGCCTGCCCCTGCAGGAGGGCTGCCCAGCCGAGCACAGCAGCCTGCTGGAGGCGGTGTCCAGCTACATGGCGGCGCGCCCCGTGCAGGTGCGGCCAGGCCAAGCTGCACAACATGCACCGTGCTTGGTCTGCTTGCCTGCGGTCTGCAGGCAGTAGTACAGCCTTTTTCTGCAAGCAAATTGATGGGCGTGGGCACCATGAGTACACGGCCTACTTGCGGGCTGGTGTGTGCCGTGCCGTGCTGCTGCGCTGTGCAGGAGTCTGTTGAGCTGCGGCCCATGTATGGCGCCTCTGATGCCTCTGACGCATCCGCAGCCAGCGACAGCGGCGGCGCAAGTTTCCTGGGGCAGCTGTGGGATGCAGTGCAGGTGCGGTGGGGGCAGTGCAGTGCACCACATCGCGTTGGCTATGCTGTGTGCTGAGTTAGCAGTCAACGCGCCCTGCCTGATTGTGGAACTGTATCTTGTACAGACGGATCACGCCAACTAGCAAGCCGCACAGCAAGCATACATGCATGAGGTTGTTTGCAGTTGCAACAAGCCTGCTGCCCCTGGCCAGCTGACTGTCACATAGCCACAGGCAGTACCTTCCTCCTGCCTCCCTTGACTGCCTGCCACTGCCACCACAGCAGCACGGCCTGTCACCTGCATTGGCACCTGGCTTACGGACACCCTTATGCTGATCGTGTTGTGCAGGTGCTGCGTGATCCCGAGGTCAACTGGGCAGTGAAGAGCATCCCTAGCGAGCTGCTGGACGCCTTCAATGCGAAGCTGGCTGGCCAGGCAGCAGCAGAGCTGCCACCCATCCAGCTGCCGCAGGGCGTGCCTGGAGTGCCTGCGGGTGCAGCAGGGGAGGGGCTGGTGCAGCGCGCACAGACAGCACTGGCACTGCAGGACAGGTGAGGACGGCTTGCTGTTGTTGTGCAGTGTGAATGTTGCACTGTTGGCCTGCATGCAGCGGACAGAACTGAGCGCAGGTGCACATCACTCAAGCTCCAGTCCTGCAGCTCAAAGTGCGCCTCTGCTGTTCCTTCAGGTACCCGCCGCGTGGCGGCATGGTGATCCTCGACTCCCAGTACACTGACGGCGGCCGCATCGCTGCCGAGCGCTTTGTGGCGGAGGAGTACATCATAGACGCGCTGGGGGCGTTTGACAGCCACAGGTGCGCGGCCAGCGGGGCGGCATGCCTGCCAAAGTTCCGTTGAGCCTGGTTGGTGCACCTGGTGCGCGGGGCAGTGCTTGCCATCACAGCATCAGCCACCCAAACGGAAGGGGGTGCATGTAGAGCTGCTTAGTTGTCTAGAATTTTGGTCGCGGCCACCACGACCGTCTTGTCCTGGGCTGTTTCTGTTGTCCTGCCCTGCCTCGTGCCTCTCAATTTGCCGCCCCTGCCGCTGCCTCTTGCAGGGTTGAGCTGGTGCAAATACTGTGCTCGGGCCTGCCCCTGCCATACGACTACTCGGGCTTGCTGTGCGAGACGCTGTTTGCGCAGCTGCTGCGGCTGCCGGGCCCGCGGCTGTGCCCCGTGGCCTTCAGCGCGCTGATCGCGCACGCTGCGCTGCTGCGGCCCGCGTTCCCCAAGTACCTGGCCGGCAGCGTGCGGCAGCTGTACCTGAGGCTGCAGTTCCTGGCGCCTGAGCTGGCTGGCCGGCTGGCGGACGTGCTGGCCCACTTCATCACAAACATGAACTTCAGGTGCGGCGGCTGCGCTGGCGTGGTCCGGGGTGCGGCGGTGCCGTGCCTGTCTGATGAGCCTCAGGGACTGAAGCATGCAGCAGGTGATCAGGCCGTTGCATATGCCGGGCAGGCTGCCAGCAAACCTCCAGGCACATGCGCGCGCGTGTGCAGGGAGCCTCCCAGCCATGTCGCACCGCACAAGCGAGGCGATGTTGACTGCTGGTCACACATTTTGCCCTGCTGCTCCCTGCGCATGCGCTGCGCCCGCGCTGCCTGATCTCACGCCCAACCAATGCATGCGCAGGTGGCCCTGGGACAGGTACCGAGCAGGGCTGTCGCAGCCCCCAGGCGGCCCCCAGCGCACCTTTCTGGTGCTGGTGCTGCAGCACCTGGTGCGTCTCACTGCTTGGGACCACCAGATGCTGCTGCAGGAGACGCCGCCAGAGTTCCTGGCCCTGCTGGGGCAGCAGCCGGCATTCCACGGCCTGCCAAACCCCGAGCCCTACCCGCCGCCCCCCAAACCGCCAACGCTGCCCGCGCCTCCAGCAGCAGGGGATGAGGCCATGGCAGATGCAGAGGGTGCTGCTGCAACAGCAGACAAGGATGGTGAGGATGCGGCAGGAGATGCAGCGGCAGCAGCGCCGGATGCCATGCAGCAAGATGAGCAGCAGCAGGAAGCAGCAGTGAAGCCAGAGCAGGATCAGCAGGATCATGATCATGATCATCATCATCAGCAGCAGCAGCAGCAGCAGCAAGATGGGGATCAGGCAATGCGGGAGGCTGGTGAGGATGACAAGCAGCAGCAGCAGCAGCAGCAGCAGCAGCTTGAGTCGCCTGCTGCCGACCCTGAGATGGTGTGGGCCGGCAAGCTGCTGGGGGTGATGCAGGCGCGGCCACCCCCACTGCAGAAGCCGCTCAGCTACGAGCAGGTGCTGGAGTGGGTGGACCAGCAGCAGGTGGGCAGGGCTGGCTGGCTCTTGCAGCAGCTGCATGGCTCTTGCAGCAGCTGCATGGCTGCTGGAATGAGGTACGAGCAATGGGCTGTCGACCTTGTTCTGCTTGGTACCGCAATGCTGCTCTGCACAGCCTTGCCTTCTTCTGCTAGATGTCCAAGCTTTGGGTCGCCAGAGTGGACCAAGCCAATGCCGCGCCTAAAAATGCGCAGCCCTGCGGCACTTTGGTCCTGCACCAGTATCCTGTGATGCTGCCATCAGTTCAAACAGACCTCGCGTCCCGCATGTTATTCTGCCGATGATTGTGTATGCCGTGTGTGATCGTGCAGATGACAGAGGCGCTTGGCACCCCCGAAGCCCAGCTGCGGGCCGTGGCACGTGCTGTGCTGGCCGCCGGCTCCAAGAGCTGCAGCCACTGCTACGTGCTGCTGGAGCGCTACAGCCCGCTGCTGCTGCAACTGCTGGGCGAGGTGGGGCAGCAGGCGGGGCAGGCGGCGCTGCTGGCACTGCTGGGCAGCATGTACAGCAGCATGAGCCAGCGACTCAGCCTGGCCCTGGCACGGTGAGTTGCTCATGAGGATGGATGGTTCATCAGTGGGTGTGCAGTGCAAGAGCACAGTAGCAGTGGTGCTTGTGTCGGGTGCACCGCTGAAACAGGTCATAGCAGCACAGTTCTGGGGTGTTCAGCACGCCTTACAGGGCACAAGCTCACACTGTGCGCATGCAGGGTTGGTCCAGTGGCTGTGATTGCTGCTCTGGCAGCTGGCTGTGCTGATTCAACATAGCTCATCCGGCTGATCCTGCCGTTCTCCACATGTGTTTAATGCATGCTTTGTTGAGCTTTTGCTCCCTTCCATTCCCTGCAGGCTGCTGGAGCTGCGGCTGTTGAGCCCTGTGGCTGCTGCCGGCTGGCTCACCTCCTCGCCGAAGCTGCAGTTTGGCCCAGCACCCCAAGAGGCGTCAGCCAGCGACGCCTGGGCGCTGCTGCACAGCATCCTGTCGGGCACGCTTGCGCGCTACGACGGAGCAGTCCAGCACAGGGCGCGCTTGCAGGACGGGGTCAGGAAGGTCCGCACAAAGCTGAACGTGGCGTCTGAGGAATCTGCTGCTGCTGTTGAGGCGCAGCAGCAGGCAGAGGAGGCAGCAGCAAGGGGAGAGGAGGCAGCAGGTACGGGCGGGGAGCAGCGGGAGCGCATTGTGTGGCCGGGCGGTGAGGGTGGCGGCAGCCGGTCTGGGCCTGTGCACAGGGCTGAGGTCGCCGCGCTGCGTGAGCAGCTGATGGCGAAGAAGCTGGCTGCTGCCGAGGATGCGCTGGCACAGCATGAGGCCCAGCTTGCAGGCCTGGAGGGGGTGCGGGGTGAGACGCTCCTGCAGGTGAGGGCAAGTAATGGAAGCTGCAACAGCCCTGCACACATGTAGGGCAACATCTCTGCACCTATGCTCCACAACAATCTGATTGTGACTCACGCGTTTAATACATGCCAACACAATGGAGCTGTGCTCCCTCTTTTTCTGCTCCTGGAGGCTGCGGGATTGATGGCATTGATGCTATGGCTCGGACGGGTGACATGTTGATGATGATAAGACGCACGCAGGGGCGATGCTGCAGTGCTGCAGTGTGTTGCATTGCTGCTGATACTCATTTTTTGCGTTCTGCCGTGTTTTTTTGTGTATGTGTGTGTTGCTCTGCCCTGCAGGCTTTCAAAGGACTCACCAGCCGCCTGCTGGAGGCACTGGCGGCAGCTGCGCAGCAGGCAGCAGATGCAGAGGCAGCAGCAGAGGCAGCTGGCGATGCGTTCGCAGCTGATGAGCAGCAGGAGGGCCAGGAGGGAGAGGAGCAGCAGGACGGTCAGCAGCAGCAGGCTGCGGCAGCGGCAGCGGCAGCGCTAGCAGCAGCAGAGGCGACGCGGCGACTGTGTCTGGCGCAGATGCAGGGCTTCTCGCGGATGTACTGCAGCCAGATTGTGCAGCTGGGGCTTGCTGAGCAGCTGCTGCAGCATGTCGACTCGCTGGCGGTGGAGGAACAGGATGTGCGCGGAGCAATCCTGGGGCCACTGTACCTGGAGTGAACTTGCTGTTGCTGTCTTGCTTGGGACGTGCCTGTTATTTGGGTGAGTTGGGAGGCACTCGGGCGCTGACCCTGACACTTCCGGGTGTGTGTGCAGTGCGCAGCATTTCCTCTGTCGGGCGTGGAGACCTGTTAGAGGAGATGTGATATGTAAAGAAGAAGAAGCACTCTAGCATGAAAAGGCAAGCAAGCATGCAGTGTCACCCAACCCCTGCATGCGAGGCTTCTCATGTAAGCAAAGCTGGCCACCCACATGTAACTCCCACAATGTCAAGAGGTGACGAGGAGAGGACTGCTAGCTGTTAAGTGAGTTGTTGTTCAACGGTCATGATCATGATTCATAATTGGCCATTGAAACACAAAAAGTGACAGTGGTAGCACGCTGAGGTGATGCCAAAAGAAGATGAAGCACTTTTACACAGCAGCAAAAAAGCAAGCAAGCCAGCAATGTCTCCCCACCTCTGCATGCAAGGCTGCGCTTGTAAGCAAAGCTGGCTCCACCCACTGTACTGCGCCATGGTTGTACTGATGAACTTGAAGCAAGTTGAGGCCAAGGGAGCCGCTTCTGGGGCGCCAGCCCGTCCACGTCCAGGAAGCAAAGGTAGAGGCTACGCACGCACGCCCTTGAACACCCTTAAACATTACCTGAAGCAAGCAGAAGTTCAGCGGACAAGCACAGTGTGAGGTGGGCCGGCGCCACCTGCACCCCATGCTTGCCGCTGGTCTTGTACAGCAGTCCAGGATGTCACCCGCGCTGAACCCATGCATGGTAGGTCCGGTCCAAAAATGCAGACTGAAACGTGACATGGGGTAATATAGCCTCTTGTCAGCCAGGTGGTTCGCATATGATGACCTTTATGCGGCAGCTACCTGCTCTTGTGGCCGCCTTCGTGCATTGTTGCTATCTGGTGCGCTGCCACCCGCAGGCAGACCCTGAGTCCTTCTTGTCTTCGGTTTCTGTTGCTCAAGCGATCGATGCAGCGGACGAATTCTTCTCTGCTGATGCTTCTGTTTTTTTCTGATGACGATGATATTTTCTATGAGGTCCCCCCCCCCCCATGAGCCTCTCGTTGGAATTACCGAATTACCAAAGTAGGGCCACTGGCCCATCCGCAAAGGAGCCAAACAAGGCTCATGGGGTCCACAAAACTCAAAAGAAGACCATCAACCGGAAGAAACCGCAACCTCAACAAGCTCAGAAAGCTCAGAACTCAGAGAATCAGTAACTTCAGAAGCACTACTAGTAATGCCATCACTGGGAAGCAACAAATGCGCCAACTCTGGATCGCTACGTACCAGTAAGCAACTGTGTATGAAAGCAGCAACCTTACTCTGTCTTTGCCGCATAAATTCTGCCAGACATCGCCCGCGCGGGTTTGCTAAGGCACTTGGGTGCTGCCAACCACCGAACTCATCAAACAGACACCAAAAACGCTCCCGGACTAGCTCGTAAGCATCACACTCAAATACCACGTGGAACTCATCCTAAACCTGGCCAGCAGCGCATCGGGTGCAAAGCCGCTGATGTCTAGGTAGCAAGGAGTTGCCAGCCCTCTCCCACCGACCAGTAGCCACGCGCAAGTCATGTGCACCCAGACGAAAACGCATCAGTGACGACAGGTGTACTTTGTTGAGGCCAGCAGTGTTGTGCTCCTGAATGGGGTTCCCACTCCTTGATGGGCGGAGCATGTAATGTAATGTAATGTAACCCCATGAGCCTTGTTTGGCTCCCCATGAGCCTTGTTTGGCTCCTTTCTGAGTTCTGAGCTCTCTGAGCTTGTTGAGGTTGCGGCTTCTTTCGGTTGATGGTCAAATTTTGAGTTTTGTGGACCCCATGAGCCTTGTTTGGCTCCTTTGCGGGTGGGCCAGTGGCCCTACTTTGGTAATTCGGTAATTCGGTAATGTAATGTAATGTAATGCAATGATATGTATCTGCAGCACAAATCAAATACAGAGCAGAGCAACACAAGCCGCCAGCAAGCTGGCGTTAGGGAGCAAGGTTGCATGCATGCACACCACACTGCGGCACCTCCGCACTGATGTTGCTGCTGCTGCTGCTGCTGCTGCTGCTGCTGCACAGTGCAGCGCTGTAAACAAGCAGTACTCCCAACCAGAAGCCCTCCCCCCTGTGTTTGTGCAACAGAGCACCGGTGCACTGGTGTAAGTCTGCCGTCATGCATGTGCTGCCAGCAAGACAGACCAGCCAGCTGGTCGACTCTGGCATTGTTTGGAACAATGTCCCTGTGCCTGATGTATCGGAGTACTGCTATCTTGGCCTGTTGAATATACCTGTACATGGACCACACATTTTGAGAAGATGCTGGCTAAGGTGCAACGTGTGAAGGGTGCGCTCATGCCAATATGGAAGAGCCGCAGCATCAGTGTGGAGGTTAAACGCATACTGTTGCTGACGTGTGTCCGTCCCATTGTCGAATATGGCAGTTAGGCTTGGTTTCCGTCCACAGCTAGGCAACTGCAGCTGATTGACAAAGTGCAGACAGACATCATCAAATGCGCAATGCGCTGTGGCAAGGAGCGCCCATGCTCTTCAGCTGTCTTGGCAGAATGGGGTGTGAAACCGTTGCATATGTGGCTTCATCAGAGGGCTTCGGAGTACTACTACAGGATTCAGCGTATGCAGGGCGTTCGGCTGCCAAATCAAGTGTTTACAGCTGAATGGAGGCGTCCTAGTGGTGCTGTGGCGGTGACACCGTGGCACAAGTATGTGCAGAGCCTGCTGTGCAAGTATGGTGTGAATGTTGTGACCGCGGAAGGCAGAGCCAGTGCGTGCAAGAGCCATGTCAACAAGCAGGTCAGGACACTACATGCTGAAAGGATTGCATGTGAAACGTTGGAACACTCCACTCTGAGTCGGTATGTGGCTCATGTGCATCCCACTCATGTTGATGCTTTGGGTTTCAGGAGGCCTAGGCTGTACTTGCGTTCAGTGGCAATTCCCCGTGGTATTGAATTGCTTTTGCGTGTTCGTATGGGTTGTCTGTGTGTACATGAGCATACTAGTCAGCTTGGGGGTCGCAGAGCTAACTCCATTTCAGGATGTCCTTGTTGTGGTGCAGAAGTTGAGTCTTTGTCACACTTCATGTTTGATTGCCCTGCTACTTCTGCTCAGAGGGATTGCATGTTTGCTGAGATCAGATCCCTGCCTGGTTGCGCTGAAAAGTTGCGCAGCGTTTTGTCCATGGCTGATTCGTCAATCAAGGTGTTGCGTTTTGTATCTGATGATATTTGGGGCAGTTCTGGAAGATGTCTGATGGTGTCACCGTGTATTGCTGCTTTTCTTGTCAAGTCTTGGGATGTGCGCAATGCATGCAAACATTCTGGAGCAGTGCTCCCTCCTCTTTCCGCCCCGGTGGGGCGCGGGGCCGATGGCGCTGATGCTATGGCTTGAATGGGTATTATGATGATGATGATGATGAGAGCACCGTTGCAGGCGGTGATGGTACACGCACACATTGCATTTTGCAGGCAGTGGTGGGTAAGGGTATTATTGCTGGAGACCCAGGTTCAAATCCTGGTCCAACCGCCCGTGGCTGGGCATAAAAAGCAACTGGAATTGACGGACTTGCGCGGGTGGTTTCGATCGCCCAAACAACGAAGGAAAGACTGGGTACAACTACGATCACCTCATGAGCGGAGTAGCGGCTCGCTGGGCTAGTGCCTGAGGTCAGGTTTCAATCCTGAAGATGTATTGTATTGTATTGTATATTGTATTAGCTAAGCGAGATTCCTAAGGTGATTACATTTTCATTACATTCGTTAAACTGTAACGTTAAATGGTGAACCCAACCTTTGAAACTGTGGTGCACCAGACAATTTTCAGATACATGATATCTTGTTTCAGCGGACACATGGTGTGAACAGCAGCAGCAGCAACAGCAGCAACAGGCGTGAGTAACGGCCGGAACTTCGCAGGCACGCATGCACCCCCCCCCCCTCGCATAATGTTAACACACAAACCTCTCTGCTTCTCGTGCTTGTTTGCGAGGAAACCTGAACTGCAAGGAGCTGACATCCCCGAGCAATGTTACTGGCACTGCATGCAGCTGCAGCTAACAGCTGTTAGACCTGTGGTGGGCTACCCCAAGCGGACTACAAGAGACTCGAAGACCGTCAGTGCTCGCTCCCCGCTGTCATGGCCGTGAGCAGCACTGACCAGGTTTCCCTTTGAGTGCAGGTGATACTAGAATCTAGTAAGGAGAAGCAGAGATCCATGATGCAAGACAGTTCAGCCACGGTGGCGGGGGCCCGGGCATTCTATCAACGTGAGTGCCGCATCTGATGCAGCGGCTGCATTCCCTTTGCAAAGTGTGTCTTCCTGCAAATCTATACAACTGATTTGTTGGGTACCCGGGGCAAAGAAGCCATGCACAGTGTGTCATCAGCAGAGGCAAAGCCGCCAGCAGTGCCAGCTTGAGTGACACAGTGTTGTTGCTTCCCAAAAGCAGCTGTTTGTCCAGGCTGGTAGTGCTCTACATTCTGTGTTGAGTTCCTTGCAATGCGGCTGACTGGCCCAGAGGCCTGGTGACTCACCGGGTGACCACTGGGGTTGATATGCATACTATGTATTACGGTAAGGTGCTCACCAAAATCAGTCGCTGGTGATCTGCTGCTGCTGCTGCTGCTGCTGCTGCTGCTGCTGCTGCTGGTGCTAGTCTGCTCTTACAGAAGGAAGGGCTGAAGCCGTCAAGCAAAGGCCATGCACAATGATGCAGCATGCCCACGTTCCCAACGGCAATGTTCACTGCTATGCCGCTCAGCCGATCACTGCCACATGGCATGCTTGTCGCGACAATGCAAAAACCACGTTTTCTATGTTTGCTTCAGGTGATTGGGCAGGAAGTTTGAAGATAGGGCAGCCCTCTTGCCTTTGCTTCCTGTACGCGGAAGGGTTGGTGCCCGAAGCAACTACTCTGGACTTGGATGCTCCATGTGTTCTTCAGTACAACCAGCGGCGCAGTACAGTGGGTGGAGCCAGCTTTGCTTACCAATTACCAATTACCAAAGTTGGGCCACTGCCCCACCCACAAAGGAGCCAAACAAGGCTCATGGGGTCCACAAAGATCAGTAGAAGACTATACAATACGATAATACAATACAGTAGTACAGGACTGAACCTGCCTCAGGCACTAGCCTAGCGAGCCGTTGTTCCGCTCATGAGGGTTTCTTGTAATTGTACCCAGTTGCTTCTTCATTGTTTGGGCAATCAAAACCACCCGCACAGATCCGTCAATTCCAGTTGCTTTTTTTGCCCAGCCACGGGCGGTTGGACCGGGGAAAACTGAAAGAAACCGCAACCTCAACAAGCTCAGAGAGCTCAGAACTCAGAGAATCAGTAACTTCAGAAGCACTACTAGTAATGCCATCACTGGGAAGCAACAAATGTGGCAGTTTTGGATCGTTTCGTACCAGTAAGCAACTGTGGATGAAAGCAGCAACACTACTCTGCCTTTGCTGCACAAAGTCTGCCAAACATCGCCCGTCTGGGTCGGCCGTGCCACTTGGGTTCTGCCAACCTCCAAACTCATCAAACAGATACCAAAAACGCTCCCAGACCAGCTCGTAAGCATCACACTCAAACTCCAAGTGGAACTCGTCCTCAACCTGGCCAACAGCGCATCGGGTGCAAAGCCGCTGATGTCTGGGCAACAAGCTGTTGTCAATCCGTTCCCACCGACCAGTAGCCACGCGCAGCTGATGAGCCCCAAACGAAATTGGATCAGTGATGACAGGTGCACCTTGTTGAGGCCAGTAGTGTTGTGCACATAGTCTGGACACCAGCTAGACGGCTTTGTCATGTCCAGCTCATCAATTGATGTGCATGCAAACCAGCTCTCGTACGTAGAATGCATGACAGTATCAGAACCAGCAACTCTGGGATCGGGGGGTAAATCATGCCATTGCTGATACAACCAAGACTGAAAAGCCTCATGCACACAGCGCATATCAGACTCTTCAAGGCAGTGTAGCCCAACCAGTGAATCAGGTATGTCGCCCAACGTGCCCGTATGGGTATGCAACGTGCGCACAAGGGACCTAAACTGCCAGAACCACAAGGACTTCTGCCTGCCCTGAGGCTTATATGCGCAGCCTCGCATGCAGGGGTAGGGTGACACTGCCAGTGCTTGCTTGCTTGTCTTTTGCTGCTGCGTTAGAGTGCTTCTTCTTTTTGACATACACACGCTGCACCGAGTCGTCCCGTTGACACCCGCCCCCCCCCACCCTCCTCACAACTGACCATTCGCTTTTACAGGAGTGTTGATGATACTGTGCAAAGCCCATGCAACCAATTCGCTACATTTCATGCCTGGCGGGCATGTCCTCAGCACAACACAACTGTGATGTGTTACTGACCAACACAGCACATACGGCTTCCCGCAAGGCTGCAACACCACATGCACAGTGCCTGGCATCCAAGCGTAATGATCAAGATGATGAAGTACACCCTGTGACACACTCTGAACCGGTAATCTTGAGTTGGTGGGTTGCAGCATAGCAGCAGCTACACCCTGTCTCCATGCAGGGAACCGCTGCTGCTACTCGTTTATGTAGCTGCTGCTGCTCAGCCATGATGACGTCCCTATACTTGCTTAGAAACATCGCTTTCATGCACTGGTGATGACTGCTGGTGTGGCTGGGCACTGCAGGGTGGCAGCAACCCTGCGTCACCGTGTTGCTGCTGTTGGGTGTGGGTTGCTGCCTGTATATTTGGCGCAGCCCAGCAGCGACAGACTAGGATTTGTGCCCTGACACGGAAAACAATATCATTAATGACTGGCATGTTGCACTTGGTCGACTTGTTGTGCGAGATGCTGCAAAACCCATGGCCATGTACCGACCAGAAGCGCGGAAGCCGTCAGGAACCACACAGAATTACTGTGTAGAACTGATACAAGAATTTACATAAGTGGAGCGCAGCTCGTTGTGTGCTGGCAAACGTCCGTTTCTGGTAACGGTAAAAACCGCAGGCCATAACAGCGTGCATGGCTGCATGCATGCTCTTAATATGTTTGATCGTTTACCTCCATTTCATTGCATGCGTGAGTAATGGCAGGAGCAGCAACCTCCGAGGCTGCGCCGCAGGTGTGCCGTGCAGGTGGTTACTGTTTGACTCCTGCAGCGAGCCAGTGACGATGCTCGAAATTTTATGCAAACAAATAGTTTATGCTTAACAGTAACGGGTAATATGATGCATTCCGCAGCCGTGGCGTCCCCCTATGCATGGTTGTCGTCGTGAAGCACTCGTCTGCAGCACGACAACGTGCCGCAGCTGTTACTACGAAACAGCAACACACTTACCGTACAAACAAGTGAAAGCGAGTAGATGATGTTGACAATAGGATTGCTAGAGATGCAGGGTCCCTCCTGGAACAACAGCAACCGTGGCTGCTGTCAGCAGTAGTGCTCAGGACCTGCCCCGGCTGGTTGTCGAACCCACAGTGACTTCACAACGGTAGCATGCTATGTTGATGTGTTGGGGCTGGGTAGCTGGGTCAAAGAACTCGAGCCTATGTCTCACTGGCATGATTAAAGGCAACACATATGCATTGTTTGTACGCACATTCACACTCACATACATGGAGCCCAGGAGCCGTTAAATCCGTTCTTTTACATGTTCTTCATCCCCCAAGCTGCTGCTTCTGGGCAATCCTGCTTGGGGTCTTGCTTATGTTGGCACATACTTCTGTATCACAGGTGGCTGTTGTATCCACAACACCACCCAGGTACTTGGAGCTAGGCACATGGTTCACAACCCCTCCTGAGTACTGCACACCTTGCGGGAGCATGCTCCGCAGCCCATCAGCAGATGGCACCAGAGCTAACAACTATGTTGCGCTGGTATTATTGAGCATGCCCATTAAGATGCAAGTGTTCATTCACTTTCCTGAGCAAGCATTCAAGCTCTTTCTTACAGCAGATCAAGAGCACCATGCCATCTGCATACAGCAAGGTCGAGGTTGTGAACAAGCAGGAGCCAGCAGCAGCGGACCATTTCCGAATTACCGAATTACCAAAGTAGGGCCACTGGCCCACCCGCACAGGAGCCAAACAAGGCTCATGGGGTCCACAAAATTCAAAAGAAGGCCATCAACCGGAAGAAACCGCAACCTCAACAAGCTCAGAGAGCTCAGAACTCAGAGAATCAGTAACTTCAGAAGCACTACTAGTAATGCCATCACTGGGAAGCAACAAATGTGCCAACTCTGGATCGCTACGTACCAGAAAGCAACTGTGTATGAAAGCAGCAACCTTACTCTGTCTTTGCCGCATAAAGTCTGCCAGACATCGCCCGCTCGGGTTTGCTAATGCACTTGGGTTCTGCCAACCACCGAACTCATCAAACAGACACCAAAAACGCTCCCGGACTCGCTCGTAAGCATCACACTCAAATACCACGTGGAACTCATCCTCAACCTGGCCAGCAGCGCATCGAGTGCAAAGCCGCTGATGTCTAGGTAGCAAGGAGTTGCCAGCCCTCTCCCACCGACCAGTAGCCACGCGCAAGTCATGTGCACCCATACGAAAACGCATCAGTGACGACAGGTGTACTTTGTTGAGGCCAGCAGTGTTGTGCACATAGTCTGGACACCAGCCAGACGGCTTTGACATGTCCAGCTCATCAAATGATGTGCATGCAAACCAGCTCTCGTACGTAGAATGCATGACAGTATCAGAACCAGCAACTCTGGGATCCGTGGGTAAATCATGCCACTGCTGAAACAACCAAGACTGAAAAGCCTCATGCACACAGCGCATATCAGACTCCTCAAGGCAGTGCAGACCGACCAGTGCATCAGGTATGTCGCCCAACGTGCCCGTACGGGTATGCAACGTGCGCACAAGGGACCTAAACTGCCAGAACCACAAGGACTTTTGCCTACCCTGATCAGCGCTGCTTGGGTAGGTGCGCATACTGAGGTCTCTGTTCTCCTGCATTGCCAAAAACAACCAGTCACTAGGCGGCCGTGAGACCACCCGGTCCCACAGGTCCCAGCAAGCTGTGAACCAACCACTGATCAGGGGTCTGCAGCCAAATTCACGCAACAGCAGCTGCCTGCAAGTAGACTTGCCAACACGCCCAGCCAACATACGCAAAAAACATGAACTGCACCACTTGCATGTCATTGCTAAGCGCCTTGGCAACGCCCTGCGGCCCACTTCCGCAGCTATGAAGCAGTGCAGGGGCCCACACTTCTGAGCAGTAGCCCAAGATTGGCGAGACCAGTGAGTTGAACAGGTGCACCTGCAAGCCAAGCCCCGTGATGTGGTGGTCAGCGCAGCGGGAGCGCATGGCCCACATTGCCCGTGAGCCAGCAGCTGCCAGGGACGAAACACATGCTGTAACACCCTTAGTCTCATGGAACACACATCCCAAATACCTGAACTCGCTGCTTCTGGGCACAGGCACACGCACACCATCCCTGCCAACAAAGGTCCACTGCGCAGGACCCCGGTAGCGCTGGTGGCCAAATACTACCACCTCTGTTTTTCCCACATTCACCTCCATATCATAATGCGCGCAGAAGGTACTCACAGCATCCAGCAGCTGTTGCAGCTCGTCCTAGCTGCTGGCTATTTCAACAGCTCACCATTTGCATCATAGGCATTTCAACAGCTCACCATTTGCATCATAGGAAGCTGCACGCTACAGCACTCTGGCATGGCTTCTCGTGATGCTGCCTGCACCTGCCTGGCTGCACAACAACAAAGGAGAACGTTATCAATCATTGTTCATGAAAAGCAGAGGAGTAATGACGCACCCTGGCGCGCCCGAGTCCTGACATCAAACCAACTGCCTACTCTGCCTGCCAACTTGACTGCTGCTTGAGTGCCCGTGCGCAATTCAGTGCACGGCTGCACTCGGAGAACACAAGGAAAACTGCACCCACATACCAAGTCACTGACATCATGTCTGATGATGCCACACACCACAGCATCATTGTGTAGCACATGTTCATGAACAACTCATGCTCGTGATAAGCAGCAACTTTCTAACCTAGCCGGACAAGCAAAGCAAGGAAAAGCAGGGTCATGCATGAGCCTAGCAGTCCTCTGGTCACACACTGCCACATACGGCTTTATCAGGACACAGAACTTCATGCGTGCAAAGGAGTGCCCCACAGACTGTGGCATCACTATGTTGACAGTCTGACCTACTGTCTAACATACTGTGTGACCCCACACGACAGCCTCAGTGGTACCAGTTGTGAACTCCATGATGCTCACTGCTGGTGTGTTGCCCACAGCGCCTCCAGGCGTCATCAACCTGTCCCCTGCCTGCCCCCACCGTTCAACAAAGGTGCTGCTGCTTGATACAAAGGTACACAATATGCCGAGGCTCCGTATAGCGTGCCTCAGGCTGCCTCAGAATGCAGCAGAGGGCCACCTGCCACTTGACACAACACGGGTTCCCCACAACAGCAGCAGCCCGGCGACACCACAAAAGCGTTAAATTAGCAAAAAAAGCAGCGATATGCGTGTCATGCACTGTCAGTGCTACTGCCACCTCGCAGCCCAACCTGGATGCGCCACTCACCCTTTGACACCATACAAAAGCATGTGCTGCTGCTGCCGGCGGCAGCTGTTCTGAAGCTGCTGCTGGCCAGTGCACACTGCCGCAACTTCAGCACAGCACCTGCGCGGCAACACCAAGGCTACTCAGCCTTCTACCAATGTTGCTGCTGCTGGCAGCTGTGCTGTCGGCGCTGCTGCTGGATGTGTCGGCCAGTGCCGCCTGCACCATGCCGCCCACTCCTGCAGCTGCTGCACCACGCTGCACCCCACCCTCATGTAGTCCACCTGCTGCACCACCATCTTGCCGCGCAGCCGCTGCTGCATGTGCACGATGGCGGCAGCCTGACGGGGACGCAGCAGCTCAAATGCCACCTTGAAGCAGGGCCGCTGGTTGAAGACCCAGTGCTTCCAGCCAGGCTCGACACTCATCGCCTCGCCGGCGCGCTGACGCAGCAGCACTGCATGCTGCCCCAAGTGCCGGGCCAGGTCATGCACCTCGGCAGGCTGCAGGTCAAGGCCTCTCAGCAGCTGCTCAGCTGCCTCCTGCAGCTGCTTCGCACTCACGGGCTTGACGGCAGCGGACTCGTGCTGCTGCTGCTGCTGCTGCTGCTGCTGCTGCTTGGGCGGCAGCTGGGGCTTTGACTGCATCTGCTGCTGCTGCTGCTGCTGGCTTGAGCGGTCGCTGCGGTCTGTTTGTCTAGGTGCGGCTCCTGCATCATCACCAGCAACATGAGCAGGCTTGGCCGATGTGCCCTGCTGCTGTTTGGCTTTGCTCTGCTGGTCCTGCCTCTGCCCTGCCGCGGCATCATCACCGGCTGCGGCAGATGCTGCGTCGATTGCTGCAGGTGCAGCTGCCTGCTGCTGTTGTGTCTGCCGTTGCTGCCTGCGCATCAGCCAATCCAGCAACCGCTGCCAGGCCTCAGGGCTGGGGCTGACAAACAGCCACAGCGCAAGCACCTGCTGCATCAGCGCCTCGCTCCACTGCTCCCCTGCCAGCAGCAGCGGCCAGGCAAAGGTGATGGCTGCCGCAGGGTCGATGTGGCCCGGCGTCCTGGTGCCTGCAGAGGGCGTGACACAATGCACGTATGAAGGTGTGAGCAGCAGCAAAAGTGGTGCGGCAAGCAGAGCGAGTGGTCCAGCAGCCCTCACACGAGGACGTGATGCAACGCTGCAATGCTGGCCGACTGCTCACCATGTGTGGCGTGTTGCGCATGTACGAAACCAGTCAATGCAGTTGTCATGGATTGTTGGCCTAGCAGCAGGAGACAATGGAACCAAGGCAACAGCCATTCACAAGCCATGTGCAGTGATAGCGGATGCTGTTGCAGCCTGAGCAGCCCACTCACCCGCAATGCCCATCAGCAGCAGGATGGAGTCGTACACCTGGCCCCTGCACGTTGTCAGGCTGCGCCCAACCTCCCCACTGAACAGCTGCAGCAGGATGAACGCATTCAGGTAGTGCACTGCGCGGCCACATGCTGCAGGCTGGCGCTGCTGCTCGCTGACTTGCTGCTGCTGCTCCGTGCCGCGCGTGCTGCGCCTGCCTTGCAGAGCTCTGGCTGCTGCGGCAGCATCTGCTGCCGTTGCCCTTGCTCGCTGTTGTGCATTCGGCTGCGGGAACGCCTCAGCAGCTGCCGCAGCTGCTGCCTGCCGCTGCTCAGCAGCCGCCAGCTCCTGCTGTGCAAGGACCTCGGCTACTGCAGCAGCTGCAGCAGCCTGCTGCACTGGGGAGGCATCGCCCGGCAGCCTGCTGACGCCAGCGCGCATTGCCTTGGCAGCCTCGCTGAGCTTGGCTGTGACTGGGTTGCTCTGCCCGTAGCGGTTGCGCTGCGTGATGCTCTGCAGCATGCTGGCAGCCAGGTCAGCAGACGTACGGGCCTCTGCTGTCTCGCCGCCAACTGCCTTGACTGGCTGCTCCAGATGTGCGTAACTAATGCCTGCCAGCATGCCTGCAAGCTGCTGCTGCGTGACAGCAAAGCCTTGCGGTCCAGTGCCGGTGAGGGCCACAGGGGCGCCCAGCACACCAGGCGGGGTCTGCGGTTGGGGCAAAAGGGACAACAGGCGTAGTTGGCAACAGGTAGGAGCACTGTCAACCACACCGATGCATTGCTGGTGCAAAGAATGCACAGCCCAACCCACCCTCACACATGCATATACGTGCAGCGCCACGCCAGACCTCCTCTGCACCACTGCCACAGACAAATGCACATGCACGCACATAACAAGACGCTGGCGCATGAACCAGCAAGCGTGTAGCTGGCGCACCTGCAGCGTGCAGCTGAAGTCGGGGACGGCAACGTGGCGGGCAAACAGCCCAGCCAGGCACTCCAGGTCGTCCAGCGCGCCGTCGGCAGCCGCGCGCATCGCCTTGGCGCGCCTCGTCAGCGCCTTGGCGCGCCTGTGGCGCAGCGGGGGCAGCCCGTGGCTGTGCTGCTGCGGCGGCTCGCAGGCCAGGTGGCGGCAGTTGCTGCAGAACACCGCCCAGTCGCGGTCAGTCGGCCTGCCCACCTGGGTGGCAGCAGCAGCAGGCGCAGCAACAGGAGACGAGACAGGAGGGGGCGTTGGTTGGTTGCGCTGACTGCATGAATGCGTGCACAGCATTGGTTGTGCAGGACCCTGATCGTCCATGTACTGAGGCCTGTCTCGACGAGCTGCTGGTGCGCGCGCACGCACGCACGCCACGCACGCCACGCACCCGCCCTGCGCCTGCGCGCCCCCGTCAGCAGCACCTGCATTGCAACAGCTCCATCTCAGGCATGAGTGCCTGCACTGGGTGCCGGTGCACCCAGCCCCGTGCGCCTCACCGCATACGCTGCGAGGGCCTCGTAGTGCCCGCACAGGCTGCACAGCCCCCGCGCGTCACCCTCCGGCAGCTCCGGCAGGGCCCGCAGCGCCTGCAGGGCGGCAGGCAGCTGTGCACCTGCATCCAGCCGCAGCATCACAGCCACTGCCGCCAGCAGCTGGCACACCTCCTGCTGCGCAGCACGCAGCTGGCCGGCGTCATGCACAGCACATGCAGCGGCCACACCTGCTGCCGCTGCTGCCCCAACAGCAGCGGACTGCTGCTCCGGCTGCACAGCAATGTCGTACAGCAGGTGTTCTGAAAGGTCGCCCTGCACCCCCACAGGTGCCGCAGCAGCAAGGCCCAGTCGGCGCAGTGCAGCTGCAGCGCTGCCTGGGCTCGCTGCAGCTGCTGCATGTGCCAGTCCAGGCAGCTGAGGATCAGCCGGCGCCACATCAGCAGACAGGCCGCAGCCTGAGCCAGCTGGCACCAGCTCTTGCTGCGGAGCGCCAACACCCTTTGCTGCTGGCCCTGCCGCACCTGCTATTGCTATCACTGCTGCCAAAGCTGCTGCTGGTTGGGCCACAGCGTCATCTGCCGCCGCGTTTACTACTGCTGCAGCTGCTGCTGCTGGTTGCAGCAGGACCGTGCCTGCTCCAGCAGCTGTGAGGGTTCTGCTGCAGCTCTGTGCATGCTGAGCCAGCACATCGTCTCTGCTGTCATCAGCCCTGACTGGCAGGGTGCTGCTGCTGGTGGTGCTGCTGCATGGATGCTGCTGCTGCTGCTGCACCATGGGGAGGGTGACCTCACACTGCATGGGTGCAGCGTCATGCTTGCGGCTGGCAGCAACGGCAGCAGCAGTAACACATGCAGCGTCTGCAGCACCGGCGACAGCAGTAAAGCACTCCTTGCCAGCAGCAGCAGCAGCAGCAGCAGCAGCATCCACAGCAGTGGCAGCTGGAGCAGCGGCTCTGTGGGGCATGCACCAGCTGATTGTTGAGGGCCGCGCAATCAACGGGATGGAAGCACAGCGTGGCATTGCATGTTGGTCGGCACTGCCGCCCTCCAGCTGCTCCTGGTGTGGCTGTGGCTGCTCTAGCTGCTGGTGCTGCTCCTGCTGCTGGTGTTGGTTGTGCTGCTGATGCACCTGCTGCCTGTGTAACTGCAGGGGCTCTGCCTTGTTGGGCTGCTGATGCAGCGCCTCCTGCTCCTGCAGTGGCTGCAGTGGCTGCTGGGTTGACTCCACAGTATGCTGCTTGGATGGTGATGGCTGTTGTGGCGACCGCTGCAGCAGCTGATGCTTCGACTCCTGTGCCTCACGTTGCTGAGCCCTGCCGTGGCTGCCCGCACTGCTGTCACTGCTGCTCTGCCGCTGCAAGGCGGCGCGCGATGAACTGCGGGGCGCATCAGCTGGCACTCCAACAAGTGCAGGCTCAGAACCAGACTTACACCCACCGCCACCGCCGCCACCACCACCAGCAGCAGCAGCAGCGGCAGCAGCAGCAGCAGCACCAGCGTGAGGGCCCCAGCTCGCCATGCACGCGCCAACAGCAGCTGCTGCAGCGTCACCAGCAGCGCTGATACCGCAGGCAGCTGCAGCAGCCCTGTCATCGCTGGCAGCAACAGCGGTGCCAGTACCCACAAGAGCATCAGCAATAGCGGAGGCGTTGCAAGGAGGTGTCTGTTTCTTGTGCTGCGGCGTGTGCGGTTGCTGCAGCATGTGCGGTTGCTGCAGCTGCTGCTGCTGCTGCTGCTGCTGCTGTTGTGGCTTCAGCCCATGGCTACGCTGCTGTCCCTGTGTGGTGTGTTGCGCTGCATGCTCTGTCACCCGCCGCTGAAGCTGCTGCTGCTCAAGCGTCTGCCGCACTGCTTTCTGCTGCAGCTGCTGCTGCTGCTGCTTCAGCGCCCGCCTTGCCTGTCTCTCTCTGGCGTGTCGCTCAAGCAGCTGCTGCACCCTTGCAAGGTCTTTATGGGGCTGCTGGCGCTCCATAACAACTCCTGGATGCTCCTGCTGCTGCTGCTGCTGCTGTTTGGCTAGGGGCGGGCCCTGCTCCTCCTGCTGCGGCCGCTTCTGCTCACCAAAGGCTGTGCACGCCAGTGGCTGAACAGCAGCAGCAGCGGTGGCGGCCGCCGCGACCCCGGCTGCGGCAGGTGTCACAGTGGCAGCTGCACCGGCTGTTATTGCCTGCGTACTCTTGAGTGCAGGTTGATGGAGGGCTGCACCTGTGTCTGCTGCTGGCTGTTGCTCGTCACCTGATGTGAGCTTGCCCAGCCTGGTGAAGACACTGCCATGGACTGCAGCATGCTGGGGTGCTCTCAGGCCAGGCAGTGCAGTGCCTGTGCTGAAAGCACCCATGCTCTGTTGCGCTTGCTGCTCTGGCCGCGGCTGTGGCACCAGCATACGATGTGGCCTTTGGATGACAGCATAATGACTTGCCTGCTGCTGCTGCTGCTGCTGCTGCTCCTCTTGCTGCTGCTCATTGCTCTGCTCATATATGCTGCTGCCAAAACCACAGATGCCGTCATCAGTGTAATGTTGCGACCCGGTTGATGGCCGGCATCGTTTCGGGTGACGTTCTGCATCAGGACCGTGCTGCTGCTGGCCAGGCTTGTCACGTTCTCTTCGCTTGCCAGGCCGCTGTTGCTGACGCTCTATACTGGTTATATTATTTAGGCTACTTTGAAGTAAGCGCACGCTAGCAGCCCCAAACACGCTGAGGCCCCTGTTGTCAAGCCGCGACATTCGCCGAAAGTTACATTATAGAATCCCGTAAGCTTCCCCACATGACTTACATGTCTCTTGGCATCCTATAGCTTGTGAAGAGCATGATAGTAAGGCGAGCGGAAGCGTGCTGTGTTATGTGACTGCACAGCTTCTCCAACGGTTCAACGGCTTTGAACGGTGGTCTGAACGCGACACAACTGGCCACACATTGTGTACTGAATTGCAGAGAAGCAAAAACCTGGATTACACAGAGACGATTGAGAAACCTGTACCATTGTGAACAGCACAGGGTGCTACGAGCACGATCACTGGCACAACAGACAACAACTGGCCTGACAAGGCACAAGATCATGCCAGAGTGACCCCCCCCTCTTAACAGATTTCATCGACCAGGTAGCAACAAGACAGCCTGTGATGTCTACTCGGGCGTTACAAGCTCAAGCCAAGTGTTGGGACCAACCATGCCCCGCACATGTTAACTAGTACTGTCCATCATCAGTGTGGAGGTTAAACGCATACTGTTGCTGACGTGTGTCCGTCCCATTGTCGAATATGGCAGTGAGGTTTGGTTTCCGTCCACAGCTAGGCAACTGCAGCTGATTGACAAAGTGCAGACAGACATCATCAAATGCGCAATGCGCTGTGGCAAGGAGCGCCCATGCTCTTCAGCTCTCTTGGCAGAATGGGGTGTGAAACCGTTGCATATGTGGCTTCATCAGAGGGCCTTGGAGTACTACTACAGGATTCAGCGTATGCAGGGCGTTCGGCTGCCAAATCAAGTGTTTACAGCTGAATGGAGGCGTCCTAGTGGTGCTGTGGCGGTGACACCGTGGCACAAGTATGTGCAGAGCCTGCTGTGCAAGTATGGTATGAATGTTGTGACCGCGGAAGGCAGAGCCAGTGCGTGCAAGAGCCATGTCAACAAGCAGGTCAAGACACTACATGCTGAAAGGATTGCACGTGAAACGTTGGAACACTCCACTCTGAGTCGGTATGTGGCTCATGTGCATCCCTCTCATGTTGATGCTATGGGTTTCAGGAGGCCTAGGCCGTACTTGCGTTCAGTGGCAATTCCACGTGGTATTGAATTGCTGTTGCGTGTTCGTATGGGTTGTCTGTGTGTACATGAGCGTACTAGTCAGTTTGGCGGTCGCAGAGCTAACTCCACTTCAGGATGTCCTTGTTGTGGTGCAGAAGTTGAGTCTTTGTCACACTTCATGTTTGATTGCCCTGCTACTTCTGCTCAGAGGGATGATATGTTTGCTGAGATCAGATCCCTGCCTGGTTGCGCTGAAAAGTTGCGCAGCGTTTTGTCCATGGCTGATTCGTCAATCAAGGTGTTGCGTTTTGTATCTGATGATATTTGGGGCAGTTCTGGAAGATGTCTGATGGTGTCACCGTGTATTGCTGCTTTTCTTGTCAAGTCTTGGGATGTGCGCAATGCATGCAAACATTCTGGAGCAGTGCTCCTCCTCTTTCCGCCCCGGTGGGGCGCGGGGCCGATGGCGCTGATGCTATGGCTTGAATGGGTATTATGATGATGAACTAGTACTGTCCGTAGCAAAGTCAGCATCGCCGCTCCACATGCCAATAACCTACTGCTGCAGCCCACACAACCGCCTGCATGGTGTGATGACTTACCAAAGATAAGCAACAGCTGGACGGATGAAGATGAAGCTGCAGCACTGACCGCGCCACAGCCACCGCCAGTGCTGGCAGTGCATGCACAAACCCCAGCTCAGGCTGGGCCTACATGTCCGCCAATAGCAGCGGGTCAACCGCCCACAATATTCAAGGAGCGGATCTTCGTCAACCAGATGCACGTTGCAGCAGCCAGCATACATTGTGGCCAGTCAGGAAAGCAAAGTAAGGAAAGGCGGCCTCACCCAAACCCCTCACGTGAACATAAGGTTGCGCATGCAAGCCACGCTGGCACCACCCACTGTACTGGTCTGCTGGATGCACTGATGAGCACATAGAAAAACCAGATTCCAGAGACGTCGCTGATGAGTGAGCACCCCATGCTTGCATCAACATACACCCACAACATACACCCACAAGGTACTGTGGAGCTGTGGACACTCCTGTGCATTCATGCAGCGCTGTGTCATGTGACAGAGGGTACTGCACATGTGAAGGCGGATGAAGAGTTGTGGCTGGTAGTCCAACAAGGCCGCTGTCACTGCTCAGCGGCACAACCCACACAGGGCAATGAGGAGACAGGATAAGACGTAATGAACCAATCACCTTGGAGAATCATCAGCAATCAATGCAGCACATTCCATTGAGGCATGGAATGCAGTTCTGAGCTGCTGCTGAGCTGCTGCGAACCACAGCTGCCAGCTGAGCACCCCCACGGAGGCCGCTCAGGCTCTGGTACTTGTGGTGGTGTCTGCCCATGGCAGCGAGGCACACCCAGGTCACGAGCTGTCACCCTGAACTCCACAGTACAGCACCTGACGAACACAGGCCAGGACACCCCATCAAGTGAGACATCAATGCATTGTGCTGTTCAGCCCTGGGATGCAACGCATTGGCGGGGTGGCCGGTGCATGCTTGATGATACTGCACAACGCTGTAGATGCAAGCAATCACGGATGAACAAGACCGCCAACATGGCGGTTGAGCGCTGCCAGAATCAAACAGATCAAGTAGCTGGGTCTGCAACAACAAACAGGGTCTGAGAAGCAGCCCGACAAGCGGTGTGTTAGGTGCTGTTGTACATGAAACACGTGTTCTGCTGTACTGCCAGCCCAGCAATTGTCCGCCTCCCTACCAAAAGCAATGGGCAGGCTTCTGCCTCACGGCGTCATGCAAGAAGCAAGGCGGCACACAAACGTAGCCAGCTGCAACCAGTGTGCAAGTGCTGGCTGGCTGAACAACTAAGCCAGCCTCCGCATTCCCTGCCGTAGCCACCAAGCATTGCAGCAACTCACAGCTGCTTCATCATGAATGTGCACAATGCACGTTGCAGTGCGTGGGCACGTCCCTGACAGCCACAGCATAAGCACCGGCTGCGTCAGCCACAGCCAGCACACCACGAATGCCTGGTGCCGGCTCTGCTGCTGGTGGGTTGTCCAATTTCCCGGGTTGTGCCTGCTCCATCGTGCCTTTGCGTCCAGCAGCTGAGCCACCAGCACAAAAAAACATCAGCCAGTTGCATCAGTCTGCACAAGGCAGCAGGGCAGTAACCCGTTTTACATAATTGTACCAACACCTTCCAGCACGACGTCGCATGCAACACCGACTTACGTGGAAAGCCCCTGTCCTGCTCATCACCCCGCACGATCAGAAGCATCGTCCACCCCGCCCCCACCACAAACTCATGCGTGCACTTTCTGCATGTTCCATCTGCGCATCGCGCTTGCACATCAAACTGCTGCGCCACCCTCAGCGGCTGCTGCCGAGACACAATTGCCAGCTGCTACATCAGCTCCGTTGCCGGCCTGTGCCTGCGCCAGCGCCTGCAGCAGCGCCTGTGCATTGCGCATCAAGTCACTGTTGGCAGCTGCCGCTTCTACCACTGCCGCAGGTGCTGCTGAGGCTGGAGCTGCTGCTAGTGCCGTGCCACCAGTGATGCCTGCAAGCAGTGTTGCCAAAGCAGCTGCCGCGTCATCAGCTGGCTGCGCCTCCGCAGCAGATGTAACCACTTCCGCTGCCGATACTGCTGCAGGCGTACTTGCTGCGGCCATAGCAGCTGCCAGCGCAGCCGCCTGCTGATCTGGCACAGCAGCTGCAGCAGCTGCAGGTGCAGCAGTTGTTGCCGCCAGCAGTGCGGCCACAGCGTCTGCAGACGAATGCACCACAGCAGGCGCAGCAGCCACTGCTGCCGCCGCTGCGTCCGTCTGCTTGTTCTCCAGTGCCACTGCTGCCAGAGTGAGCTGCTGCAGCTGCGCAACAAGTGAAGGCGCGCCACCTGCAGAAGGCGCTGCAGATTGGTTGGACTGCATCATGGCCTCCAGCAGCTTGGCTAAGTCTGGCTGCGCTGCTGCTGGTGGAGGCGGAGGCACTGGGGCTGCTGGGGGCGCTGAAGCAGCCAGCTGCTGCTGCACCAGCTGCTGCAGCGAGGCGGCGGCAGCGCCGCCATTGTCTGCCGCTGGTGTGCCTGACAGCGCCGCAAGCAGCTGCTGCAGCTGCTGCTGTGTGGCAGGTGCAGCCAGGGGTGCTGACACCGGCGCTGCGGGCTGTGGTGCCGATGCGGCTGCTGCTGGGGCTGCCACAGCCTTGTCTAAGCCCAGCACCTGCAACAGCGCCATGGCAGCAGCATTGGGGGCAGCAGGTGCTGCTGCCGCAGCGGGTGAGGTGGCGGCAGCAGTGGCCTGCTGCTGCACCTGTATGAGCTGCAGCAGCTGAGACACAGCATCATCCTGGCCGGCAGCTACCGGCTGTGCTGCTGGCTGTGCTGCTGGCAGTGCTGGTGCTGGTGCTCCATTCGTGCCTGTCAGGAGTGCCTTGAGCGCCTGCGAGAAAGAAACGCAACATCGTGCTTGTTGACGGTTGCAGCTTGCTCATGTATCTCGTGTGCTGGCACACACAGGGAGTGATCTTGACGCCAGGAGCAGCACCAGCAGCAGCAGCAGTCATGGGGACGCGCAGCGCACAGTCGCCCAACAGATGTGCTCACCTCCAGAGGGTTGCTGCCTGCTGGACCCTGTGCTGCAGAGCCGCTGGCTGCCGCCGCCGCTGCGTTGCTGTTCTGGCTCAGCAGCGCGGAGAACATCTTGATCGCCTGGGACTGCTGTGCGGCTTGTTGCTCTGCAGGCAATCAGCAAGGTCCACATTTGCCAAGAGCATGTGATCAGGAACCATTGTTGCGCATGAGCACACACCAAGTGCTGGACACCAGCACAGCAAGTGCAGCTGCTCCTTGTGGTTCGCAAACTGCTAGTAGGCAGCGCAGATGAAGGAGACTGGGTGTACGCTGCTGCGCCTGTTGCCTGTGTGGTCCCTGCCCACCTGCTGCCATCTCTGCCTGCATTTGCTGCTGAAGCCATACAGGGTCCTCCTCAGGCTTCCTGCAAGCATCAACACAACAAGACAGCACGCAACATGGACTTCATGTACCACACAGCAGTTCTTGCATGGCCAGACAAACTTTGTGCAAAGCACACCCCCACAGAGCAACAGCCAGAACAGAAAGCTACACACAACAAGCAGTCTCGGTGCTAGTGTACCACCCACCTGAGCTCAGGCTCTGCATGCGCAAAGAAGCACACGCGGCGCTTGCACCCCACGCCGTCAGTGCACATCTGTGTCCTGTAGCGCGAGGGGTGCAGCCAGCACTCAAACACCCCATGCGCAAATGGGCACGCGTCCTGACGTCGGCAGCAGCCATTCTGTTGGTGAAAAGCAGCAGATGCAGAAGTGTCAACAGCAAGAGGAGCAGTATCAGCACAGCCAGCTTGAGTTTACTGTTTCAGAGTGCTTGAAACGGCAGCAAAAATTGCTTTATGTATGCCTGTCGACATTGCTGATACATGTGCCCGCATGCAGCATGCATCCATTACAGCAGAGGGTGAGCTGGGAATCATGTGCAGCCCTACCCACCCTGCGGAACTCGGGGCAGGCTGTGCCAGAGTAGCGGTACCGCTTAGGGCACCGCCTCTTGGCCTTCTCCCCTGGGTGAGCAAAAGGGCACTGCAGGCAGCATGGCAGCAGGAAGCCAACAGTCAGCTGGGTGCCACCAACCTAAGAGGGTCTTTGCTGTGGGTGACCGTGAGGGCCGCAGCATAAAACGCCTCAGCATGTCTCACCTGCGTCCAGTCGTGAGGTCTGGCACGGGGACAGCGCTTCACCTGCAACGCAGCCAGAAACAGTGAGCTGGCGTGGTGCGTTGCCATCAAAACCGCCTCAAGCACGAGCCTTTCCACCTTGAACTGGTAAATACGGAACTCATCTGAGCTGAAAGCTGAAGCATCCAAATCAAAGACAACATCAGAACCTCCACCCTGTTTGGACATCGCCTGTGCTGGGGTAGGAGCTCAAATAATGTGCTGGAGTCCCGCGAATCACGAGGAGACCAGAAAGAATGGCATGCGTCTGCCGTGTGTGGAACTTGTGAGGTTTGAGAGCTAGGAGTTTTGATGTTTTGTTTTGCAGCTACTGACACCCTAAAATGCGAGGCAAGCATATCACCCACTCACTTGAAACAACGTTGCTGTAAACCTTCGTGTAAAATGATGCTTCAGGTCTGGGAGGCACCGCGAACATTGCACACTTGAGGTCCCACTTTGCTGCCTCATTGATAACTAGTGCCCAGGTCAGCAGGCAGGTCGTGCCACAACCCGACTGTGAAAACGTCAATCACAAGCCATTGCTTACTAAAAAGCAGTGCCAGCACGACATCCGGCAGCCGCACTGAATTGGTGCCCTGGCCTAGTCAATCAAATGGCACTGCTAGCAGCTTTGCCCTGTTGGGGGATTCCATTTGCTGGGCCGTTGTAAGCCTGCGCTCCGATGTGGGATGAGTATCAAGATGAGCTGTGGTATTGCTGGCAGTAACACTGAAACTGAAACTGATCTGCTTGCAACTGATCTGCTTTGAAAAGCAGCAGCATTGTGACCTAGAGTGAGCAGGGAAGCAAAGCAAGGAAAGCAGAACACCCCACCATGCAAGGCTGCGCGTGCAAGCAACGGTGGCACCACCCACGTCTGTATGTCTATACTTCTTGGAAGTTACATGGGTAACTTCGTCCGTTTGGGGAGCCAATGCCAGGCTCATTGGGCAAAGAGCAAAACAAAGGCACCCAAGAAAAGAAAAAGGACAAAGCTGTCCCTACCAAATATCATCCAAAAACAACACACTGCTATAACAAAATGCAGCACTAAAGCAGGCACGGCAAGCACAGCACCCCCGCCCCCTTCGTGCGTTCCCATGCATGCAAGCACTGCTGGCTTCACCCTCTGCATGCACTACCTTGTGACTGGACTCAATAATCTGCTGCGACATGCCCTCCTGGCACAATGAGCCTGTCCTTGAAGTTTGCCCAGCGAGCCTGTCATTGTCAAAACAGACAGCACGCTAACGCAGCAGCATAAATGCAAGCAAGCCAGCAGTGTCACCCGACCCCTGCATGCAAGGCTGCCGCATGTAAGCAAAGCTGGCTCCACCCACTGTGCTGCGCCGCTGGTTCATTGTAAGTTCCACCAATCCCCCAACAGGGGAAAGACACCTGGCTGAAACTCAAAGTGTGCAGTGCACCTCCTGAAGCAACAATCGCAGGATATTGGAGTTGCAAACACGCATGATCCAACCAGAAGTGCTGATGAACCCCTGCTGGCAGGCTGCCTTGGCTCTGGTGCCAAAAGGTGTCACACAGGTGTACCTGTACGTACCACACCAACAGGCATGCACTGTGCGTCTGCACCTATGGTTGAGCCAACCGCTGGTGCCACCTGAAGCTCCTGCTCACAACCCGGACTGCGCAACTGTGTAGTAGGCATACGAGCTGGTGGCGAGCGTGGCTGCTGCTGCGCCGTTGTGCTGCAGCGCTGCATTCCAGCAGCGCTCCGTCGCCATGGCAGTGGGCAGCCTGTACGTGTTAGACTGCAGCGCAGCCAGTGCATCTGTGCCGCTCAGCTGCAGCGCCCGCTGCAGCCGCACCAGGTCACCTGCATGCGTCACACCACACCACAGTTAGTGCGCCGCTGTCTGATGGTGTAGCAGCACCTCACTACCGTACCATGTTATCAAGGCTGTCGTATACAAAGCAGAAGTGGAACTCATGTTGGACAAAACGCGCTTGCATTCACGTCTACTTCACTGTACACAACGCTGCCGCAATGCAGGCTCCTGGCGTTGCTGTGGGCAACCCCGACACAATTTGCAGCCAGCTGACCAAGCCCGCCACCTCTACTGCCACAGCCATCAGCCAGGCCCTGGCATCAGCAGGCAATGATTGCGGCAGCCCGGCCGCACAGGCACTGGCACGTAAGCACATGCATGGCTGAGTAGCTGCACGGGAGCGCTGTTGCAGGACCTGCAAGGACTGCAGTAACATCTGCTTCACTCTGCACCGCGCTGTCGCTCAAACCCCGCAGCCCTGTTTTGGCCAGGCAGCCAGACATGAGCCCGCATGACGCACCCGTGAGTGCTGCCGCCACAAAGCCGACAGCCTGGCCCTGGTGGCTGCCACTGGCAACGCTGCTGTCAACCAGCCCGGTGATCTCCTGGGTCATGCCAACCTCAGACATCTTGGCGGCCAGCCGCGCCAGCTGCGGCGCAGTCAGCAGCCCCCGGTGAGCCAGCAGCAGCTGGCTGGCTCGCCGCGTCACGTCTGCACAGCACACGATGCCACATAAAACAAAAGTGCCATGCCTGTGCTTGCAGAGTCAAGGCTGCCGCCGCAGAGCCCCCAAAGCAGTCGCAAGGTTGCCAGTGCATGCATGCGTGACCAGGCGAGCCTGGCGGCAGAGTTGCGGCTGTCGGCTGGGAGTAACACATTGCACACCTCAGCTGAGCCCTGCAGGGCTGCATGATGCCGGACCCCCCCACCCCTCTGCTGCCCACCTGTGATGCCTGCAGCCTGGCTGCCCTCCACCAGGCGCATCGCCAGGCTGATGGCAGAGCCAGGCGGCGGCTGTGCGGCAGCAGCAACGGCGGTCGCCGCCGCGACCAGCCCCGCACCGCTGCGCGCAGCCGCAGGGTCCCACCCTGACTGGTTGCTGCCGCTGTTGCCCACGTCCTCGTCCCGGCTGCTGAGGTGGTTAGGGGCCTCAGCAAACTGCCAGTCGTGCTGCAGCGGGGCGCCCCATGCCACCTCACCCTTGGCCAACGGGTCCTTCTTCTTGTCTACTGCTTCCTCTTCGGGCTCTGCTGGCAGTTGATACTCGTCCACAAACAGGCCCCCAAAACCCATCAAGCCCCACATCTGCTGTTGCTGCTTTGCCACTGTCGCCTGGGGCGGGGGCGCCGCAGACATCGCAGCAGCTGCAGCGGAGTCCTTCATGTGAGCCAGAGCAGCAACTGCATTGAACTCGCTACCGCTGCTGCTGTGACCTGCGCCTGCTGCTTCTGCTGTGTCAGGCAGCGCCTGCGCGTAGGCTTCGCTGCTGGCCAGGGTCGCCCTGTCTTTGCAGCCGCGCATGAGCGCCTCGCAGCACACGCACGCGCGCCGCCACTGCCCTGCAGCGCCGGCCAACACCAACCCGTGTGCAGTGTGTGGGCGCGCGCATCAGCAGGAGGCACTTGCGGTGTTTGCAGCATGCTTGCCGTTGCCCCTGCATGATGACCTGCTGTCCAGTACTCAACACACGCCTGCTTGCACTAGCGCTGCGTGCGGACGCACCAGCTGCACGGACACCGGCTGCTGCGCAGAACAAGCAGGACCAAGGCACACATCCTACAGATCTTCCAGCTCTGCTGCCCCTGCGCCCTGGCCCTCACCTGTTGCCATGCACAGCTCCGCCTCCATCTCCAGGCTGAGCCCCTGCAGCCCCATCAGCGCCAGGTGCGCGCCAGGCAGCCCGCCCTGCAGGCGCAGGAAAGACGCGATGCTGCCGTGCTGGCCAGGCGCCAGGCCGTGCCGCGCGACAGCCACAGCACCGACTAGGTCGCCCTGGGCACACAGGCAGCGGGACCGGATGCCTGCACCAGAGCAAGGCAGACCCAGGTATGCAAAAGAAAACAAGCAAGGTCAAGTGCAGAAAACCCAACACATGGATACCGTGTTGGAAACCGACACCTGCCAAGAGTGCAAACGCCGCTGCAGGGTGTGGCAAAGGCACCGTACTCCTACAACGCTGCAGCCGGCATGTGGGCATTAGAATCTGGCTTGATTGCAGAGGCCAACCACGTGGATGCAATAATGCATGAGGCTGTGTCAGTGCTGGCCGTGCTGACCTGGGTGGCTGAGCGGCAGCATTTGAGGCTGCCCCAGTGCGTTGACCAGCCACAGGTTGCCCTGGCGCGGGCCCAGCAGCAGCACAGGCCCCGCAGGGCGCGGGCAGGGCCCCGGCAGTGACGCGTCACCACCGCT
This sequence comes from Scenedesmus sp. NREL 46B-D3, assembly GCA_014080715.1. Lineage (NCBI taxonomy): Eukaryota > Viridiplantae > Chlorophyta > Chlorophyceae > Sphaeropleales > Scenedesmaceae > Scenedesmus > Scenedesmus sp. NREL 46B-D3. Next base: position 27,877 of record JACERP010000193.1, on the reverse strand, counting down.
GCTGTCCTCCCGCAGGCTGCTGGTGGCTGTGGTGCCTGTGAGGCCAGCCAGCTGCACAAACTGCGGCACACGAGCGGCGGCAGCGGGGAACGTGCGTGAAATACAGCAGCGGGTGCGTCAAATGTACCACACGTGTCAAAATCAGCTATAACCTCTAGAGGCAGCAGACCTCACGTGTGGGCGAGCAAATATTATGTAGAGCTTCACGCTCCCGGCTAAAAGCAAGACATGTGTGCGTGGCTAGCAGCCCCTTCTGCCAGCAGTGCTGTTGCCCACCTGCAGCGTACTGCCTCCTGCAAGCTTGTCTGCCGGCCCCATATCCAGCAGGCTGAAGGCAGCGCCGGAGCGCTCCTCTGCAGCCACAAATGCCAGCAGCACGCTAGTGGGTGTGGCAATGTACAGCTGGCGCACGCCCCAAGCCACACTCGTGCTGCCTGCAATGGGCAGGCTGCCGAGCGACTCCAGCTGCGGCTGCGCCCTGAAGATCTGGATCTGGCGCAGGTACGCCAGGGCCAGGTAGCGCAGGGTGGGGTCCCAGGCCACTGCAGACGGCTCAGGCAGCTCAGGGCCCATCTGCGGCACAGCGGCACTGCTTCAGCGTGGCTGCCGGTTGGCGAGAATGATGGGCCAGCAACAGCCTGCTGATCACATGCAGGTCTCGCGCAGCCAGACAACAAGATGTTAACTTAAAAGGAGTTGGAACAGCGACATCACAGTGGGTACTTCCCGTTGCAGCGTTGCATGTTTGCTGTGCCTGCCACCCCTGGTGCATTATATGCCGGCCCTGCACACGCACCTTGCTGACGCCGTTCCAGCTGAAGAACTGCAGCACCGGAGAGGCCTCCTCCCCGCTCAGCTCGGCGCCGCTGGACGTCATTCGCTTCATGGCGACGCCCAGCAGCGGCCCGCCATGCAGCCCGACAGGCACGTCGCCAGACAGCGCGACCTGCAGCAACGCACAAGTGCACAGGCACTCGTTTCCCTTCAACACGAACGACAACAAACCTTGCCTCTACACGCACGATGGCTACAGTAGCAGAGCAGCAACTAAGATGCACGCCGGCTGCCTGCAACCGATAGCAATCAATGCATGCAAGCACAGAATAGGGTACAGCCCTGCCAGGCACCAATGATGTCCTCTCATCAGCCCCTGCTGCCCCTGCCTGCTCACCTGTTGGCAGACCATGCTGACACCCAGGCCATCCAGGCTCTTGATGCGCACCACGGTGGCCCCAGCAATGGCTGCTGCCAGCACTGCTGCCTCTGCTGCTGCCGCCTTGGGGTCCTCCTTGCGGCCCTTCCACTTCTTGGACTTGCTGCTGCTGGGAAGCGGCGGCGCAGGCTCCTCAAGCACAGCAAACGTGTTCCTGCAAGCACCAACAAACACATGGCAGGCGGTGCAAACAAATCAAGCACAGCTGTGATGACACACGGCATAGCTCACAAACTCTGCAGGTGAGCAGTCAGTGCCAGTTTGCGTCGCAGTACAAGTCTCAGCAGCAGGCACGGCACTGGTGGCCTCCCATACGCACACCGCGCCAAGCTGCATATGGACGTCATCACAGACATCCAAAAAACCCCTCACCTGTTGCTGTGCCAGGCCAGGTCCACTCCCAGGCCGCTGTCCACCTGCTGCCACGTAGCAGCCAGCGTCCTGTAGTACACCACATACGCGCGGCTGGCAGGCCAGCACACTGACACATACTCGCCAGTTGCTGACACGCCCACGATGGCACGCCCGGTGCGCCCCGTTGCCGGGCCAATGGCCTCCTGGGACACCACCTGGGGCACCACCTGCTTCACACCACCCACATCCTGCATGCAGACAGCACGGCACAGCCCCAGCAGCATGAGACAGCACCTGGTGAGGGTTTCTACATGTGTTCTGGAAGACGCCGCAGCAGCATGCACATGAGATGAAGCAGCAAACAAAGGCACAAACAAAACACTTGTGTTGTAGCTCAGGGTGCCTGCAAGAATAACCCAGCTTCAAGCAGAGCCCTCACAGGAGTGTCTGCAAGCACATGCTGGACGCAGCAATCTGTTTGCAGTACCCTCGGTTCGCCCGACAGCATGTCCAGCGCTACGCCCGCACCTTCTCCACTGCTGTGCAGTTCACGAGCCAGATGGCGTCGCCCATGTGAGCCACGTAGCTGACAGCCACAGGCTCACGGGGCAGCCGCAGTGTGGGGCTGACGTGGGCCTCAGCCAAGTTGCGCAGCGGCAATGCTGCCACGGGCAGCGGGTACATGCGGTCAAAGGTCATGAACGCCATGCCCGTGTTGCAGCCCACTGCAGCGAGGTTTGGGCGCACAGGGCTGACGGCCACTGTGTAGGCCTTGGGGATCTTTTTGCTGCCTGCAGCAGGGGTGAGACGGCAGCGGCGGTCAGCAGGGTGAGGGCATGAATACTACAGAGCACAGAACATGTGTGCAGGGTTCAAGATTCAATGCTGCTTGCAGGAGCCATTGCCATGAGTGCCATCCTGGACATGACAACGTTCCCTGACCGCACCCTGCACCATGGCTGGCCTGCTGCCCTGCTGCAGCTGCGCCTGGGTTCACCTGGCGGCACCAGCCCGGCCAGGTTGGCGCACGCGCGCAGGCCGCGCTCCGGCGGCATGTTGGCCAGCGTGAAGGCGGCCACCACGCCAGGCCCATTCACGGTGGCCAGCAGCGCATGCGCACCAGACAGGTTGAAGTACCTGCACGGCAGCGGCAGCATGCGGAGGCGGCGATCTGACACGCAGTCAGTAGTGCCAGGGTGCAGAACAGTGCATCGCCAGGCACCTGAGACCTTCATGGTGCCCTGCTGCTGTTTGCTGTTTCTTCAGCATGCAGCGGCTTACAGCAGGCAGGAAGGCATGCAGGCGAGAATGAGGGCAGGCCATCATGTGGCCACTCAGGCGGGCAGGCAGCAGGCCGCACCTGTGGCTGTAGGCGAGACTAGTTGCTGGGCTCTTTGCGTCCAGCTTGGTGCGCCAAACTTCAGCAAAGGACGTGGCATCCCAGGCAGCTAGCCGATGGTCAGAGCCTAGCAGCAGCAGCAGCAGCAGCAGCAGCAGCAGCAGCAGCAGCGCGGCAGCGAAATGATTGAGCACTTCAGGTAGGGTACTAATGACAGAGCCGCAAACACCTGCAAGCACATGCAAGCACATGCAGTGTTGTCTGCTGTTCAGCAGCCGAGCATGGTGCACCGTACCTGACCTGCTGCGGCTGATCTCCAAGTCAGGTGACTGTCACCCTGCACACTATGGGCATTCTTGCTGCCACAGCAAGGCCCTTACTAATGCTGCCGCTGCCACGCCTTCGTTCAAACCGCCAGACGCTGCAATTGCTTACCTGCCGTGAAGATCTTTGCTGCTGCTGCTTGGGGGTCTTCGGGGCCTGGCGTGAGGCACGCAGCCCACACCTCACCAGAGTGGCCACTCATGGACAGATTGGGGGCCACCTCACACTCAGCACTGCCCAGCGGCACCCTGAAAGGCTCCCACACAAACAGCCCGCCCGCTGAGTCGCCGCCAAACACCAGATCCATACTCGGCACAAACTCCGGTGAAGATGGCGGCGCCAGCGCTGCTGCACCATCCTGCTGCTGCTGCTGCTTGTGGCTGCTGCTTCGGCCTCTCTGTGCGCCAGCTGCTTGCTGCTGCTGGCTCTGCTGCGTTTTGGAGTGTGCCTTGGAAGGCAGCGTGAGCAGGCAGCTGATGCTGGCCTTGTGGTTGCCCACCAGCTTGCCGATCACCTGCAGGGCGGCGGCAGCAGCGGCAGCAGCAGCGTAGCTAGCATCATTGCACAGGTAGATCCTTTGCAGCGTATACTAGGCGACACGCGGCACTGGCAACAGGCGCTGCGAGTCTCATGAGCACGGCAGTGCTCACGCAGCCTGCCTTTGCTGCGACTGCTGGTGCATAAGGCCAACTCCTGCCTGCCAAGCGCTACGCGTACAACGGCTGCCACTGCCTGTTCCAGCTGCCACTCCCCAGCCCTGCCAAGCACCAGCAGCTGATGAGCACATGCTGGGCCTGCTGGCTCCAATCCTGCAGGACTGTGCTGCTGTCCTGCCGACCACCACCACGCACCCGCAGCGTGGCCAGGTGCAGCAGCCGCACCACGCCATCCGAGCAGCCTATGGCCAACACAGGCGAGGTCATCAGGTTGCTGGCGTCCGGCTGGCCACCGGGCGTGTGCTTGCCGCCACGGAACAGGAAGCACACGCAGGTGGGCGCCTTGCCGTCGAGTGCGGCGCGCGGCACCTCGTACGGCTTGCGGGTGTTGAGGTCATGCAGCAGCACCTTGTTCTCACACACCACCACCAGCAGCCTGCACATGTACGAGCAGTGGAGGCTTACGAATGCATGGTGGTGCTCAGCAGCTGCTGCATGCGTACTGCTGCCTCTATGGTGCTGCTGAGGAAAATATAATGCAACTACTTGCTCTTCCTGCTGCTGCTGCTGCTGTTGCTGCTGCTTCAGATACAATTGGTCCTCGTCCCTATTGTTCTCCAAATGCGCTGATTCAGCATGCTGTTGTCACTGCTGCTGCTGCTGCTGCTGCTGCTGCCATGGCAGCTGGTACATGACCACTGCACATCGTTGCCAGTGCAGCAGGCCAGCAAACCCCCTTGCACCGCAGTGTCCACACCTGGTGCCGTCTAGTGCGTGCACGTTCACCGCGCTGGGGGTGTTGGTGCAGTTGCCGCTGACCATGGCATGCTGCGTTGCTGTCTGCCAGTAGGCTACCTCGGGGTCCAGGAACGACACCTGCCGCACTTTGCCGGACGCTGTGCGGGAGGGGGCATAGCTCAGAGCTGAGGGGTTGCTGGTGAAAGCAGGGTCCTTTGCTGACACTGTGTTGATGGCTGCCTCCATGGAACCCTCATCGTCAGCACCACCCAGCTGCAGATCATGCAGTGTCTACAATAGAGACAACAGCGCGCACAGCGGGTATCAAACAGCTGAATGCAGGGTGCTGGGTTGTACGTTGGCAAGGAGATACCAATACCAATATTCAGCTCGGCTACACCCATCCAGTAGTGCTGTGAGAAGCTTGATATGCAGTTGCACAGCCAGGAAGAACACCAGGGACTGCCAGAAGTAAGCTGGTGCTGGAAGCAGCAGTACAGCAGATGACGCTGCACTTGGTTAGTGCAGCAACTGGAGCATGCCAGTGCTGTACCTGCACTTTGGTTCCCACCTGTTGTGTTGTCCAATCCCAAACACGGACATTGTCTGCTTTGTCTGCAAAGGTTATCCAGGGCTGCACTGGATGGAACTCCACTAGCTTCACCTGCAGAACACACCGCTGGCTGAACTTGCCTCAAAATCAGACAAATTGATTGATCCCGCTTCCACACGTCGATTTCTGCACTAGTGCTGGGCATCTGCTGATCCAACCAACAGGTCCCAGCCCACGCACCTTGTCGCGAGTGCCTGAGAAGCCCCGCAGCTGCAACATGTTCGACTTGTAAACAAAAGTTTTGATCACTGGGTATGATAATTCACTCCATCACGCCAGCTTCCCCACGCTGGCAGGACTCAACAGCACCACAGTTGCAGACTGCAGGTCTGACTTTGTGGGGCATGTCGACATGTTACGCAGGGCAGGGGCATTACAAGGTTTCTCCACACTCAAGCCCCTCCAGCTGCAGTCCAGTGGCGTTGTTGCTACTGCAGGACCAGCATCTGTTGCACAAGTGCAGGTAACACCTGCACCCTGCAGGTATGCTGGGTGTGCTACCCAATGACAACAATGACGATCAATCAACAGGTTCCTGGCCAAAATGCGCTTGTGCTTGTCAGCACTGCGACTTGTACTGCCTCGGCCATGTGGGCCCTGCCCAGGCTCAGGCCAAAGACCACAGGCTCAGGCCTGAGACCACTGCCAATGCCGGGTCCCAGGGCCCTAAAAAAACCATTACAACCGTAAACCTGGGCCGTGACAGTGAACACCCAGCGACGACTCTGCATGCAGCCAGCCACTGGGTAGAATCACTGCAACACTGCTGCCAGCTGACCAAAACAAAGCCTGTCCTGTGGACACAGGTACACTGCAATATGAAGGGAAAACCCATTATGGAACTGGTCTTGACATGTATGCAGGCACTGCCTATGCATTGCACATCTGCAATATGGAAACAACGAGCAGGCTCGTGCATGGCAACAGCAAGCCCTGACAAACAGATGATTATGCAGCTTTGCCATCAAAGCAAGTTTACAATGCAAGTTTGTCTTGAACAGTGCTCAAGGCAAATTGCACAAGAACATCCACCATTATCACGTTCTATATTACTGCCAGTCAGATAACCCCACCAACAGCAACACATGTCCACTGCCTCCCCCCTCCTCCTCACCCTCCCCGCTTGTGCTGGCTTTTGGTGCCGGTGGGTCGCTGGAGCGCTGCAGTATATAGCTGCAGCATGTCAGGGTCGTCGTTGCCATGTACCTGTTCACTGCTGCCTGCTGCCTCTGCCTCTGCGTCATCTGCTGCTACTGCCAAGCTCACAGCAGGCGTGCGCCCAAGACGGCATGAAGGCGCCGGCTGACCAGGCAGCAGCCCAGCGCTGCCGGCGGCAGCTGCACCAGGCTGCACCTGCTGCTGCTCAGGAGACCTGGGCCGCATCCCGCCCTGCTCTCCTGCCACCTGCGGCAGGCTGTCACTGCTGCCACGGTTAGCTGCTGCGGCCCCCCCTAGGGAGCCGCCCGGTTCCAGCGAGGCTTGCCGCGAGCTGCTGCTGCCGCCGTTGCTGCCCGGTCTCAACCTGTACACGAGCACGCAGGCATCAGCCAGGTTAGAGGTTGCCTTCGCTTGCAAGCAGAACACCATGGCCAAATGCACTGAAGCACAAGTCAGGTGTTTAGCCCGCATGCTAAACGAGAGGCTCCGCACGACAGCCCAGCCGACTCAAACCTCTGCAGCCACCTTGCAAAGAGATAGACATCTGCAACTGAGCAATCTGCCCAACACCCTGTCTACTCTCACCTTTGTAAGCTGCCTATGCTCAAGCTGCTGAGCTGGCTGTCCTTGCGCCTGTGCCGCCGCGGATCAACGCTGAAAGCCAGCTCAAGGTTGGCCAGCACAGGGTTGGTAACAAAACCCTCCACAGGCGGCACCGCCTCGCCAGCGACACCCAGCCCTGTGCTGGTGAGTGAGCCGCCAGTGAGGCTGCCGCCAGGCCCTTGGAGTGCAGCATGCAGCATCAAGGCGCGCGGCGAGCCGCCGTCCCCACTCTCCCGCGTCAGGCTGATGAAGCCGCCCGGCAGAGCACTCATGCCAAGCGCACCCTGGCCTGAGGCAGCGCCTGTGAGTGATGCGACGGAGTTGCGGCCAAACAGGCTGCCTGCTGTGCTGTGTGCGGCGCCCAGCGAGCTGCCGGCGCCGCCCATCAGAGAGGTGCCAGAGGCGCGGCTGAAGATCTGGCCGATCACACCACCCCCATGGCCGTGCGACCCGCCGCTGACTGCCGGCCCGTGCGGTGCAGGCACCATGTCTCCAGAGGCGGAAATGCTGTAACCCACCTGCAGCAGCAGTGCACAGGGCAATGGTCACATCAACCAGCACAGAACAGGCCACCTTTCACGCAGCATACACACGTGCATGCCCATGCAGCGCTGCCACCACTTGAGCAGTACATGTACCAGTGCTGGAATGGCAGGCATGCCAGTGTTGGCATCATACCTCAGCATGCAGCCGCACCCATCACACCAGCACCACCACAGAAGTCCGATAATGCCAAGAAACACAGCGCAAAGCCTGTGGCGATCTCCACACCATCATGTACACCAGCTGCACCATTCTATCTGTGTAACCTTGTCCTTGCCCGGGTCCCACCTGCGTGGCTGCACTGCGCAGCTCGTTGATGTCAAACACCCTGCTCTGGGTGTTGTAGGGCGGCACAAAGCCCTTGTGCCGCCCACGCGCGCCGCTGGCCTGCCGCAGCACCTTGCGCTGCACCAGGCGAGACGCCCGCGCCATGATGCCCTTCATCTGAACTGCGCTGCGGCCCAGGCTGCGCTCATCAGCGTAGTTCTCCAGGTCGATGTCCTCGCCACGCTTTTGGCGCTCCACAATCTCCTGCACCAGCTGGTAGCGCGCTGGCCGCAGGTGCCTGCAGGCCATGTGGTTGGAATATGTGTTTCAAGAGCAGCAAGGGAGAGAGACACTGTCACTGCGTTGCTGACTGCGGAGTATTGTTGATGCAGAACATGGCTGCAGTAGTCTCAACTTCTGCAAAGCTGACCTGCAACCTTCTGATTAATGCAGGACATGCATCGAGTTCGTTCAGGCAGCAGTACTACATGAGGGCTGCCACTCACCGCTTGAGCGCCCTGAAGAAGAAGACCGGCAGCAGGCACGCCAGTGGCACCACAATGATGGTCAGCCAGTAGTTGGGTGAGGGCGATATGCTGTCAAATGCTCGGTGCAGGTCTGTTGACAGCCGGATGGGGAAGGCTCCGTATGCAAGCAGGAACAGGAACCACAGCACTGCATGCATGAGAAGCATACGGACCAGGAAGGGCAATCGTCAGAGGCTCGTACAATCATACATGCCCGTACAACAGGGTGTGGTGCGTGCCGAGCATGAGCAGCGCACTCTGCGATGTCATCATGTGCTGGAAACGTATCAGTCTATGGTTGATGACACAATGCATGTTGGCTTCCCTGCCGGCGCAAGCATGCTGCATGTGGGCCTGTCCACGTATGTACGGCAAGCAGGTGACAGGCGAGCTCCGCCTCCAGCCATGCACAGCGCAACTCACACACGGAGCCCCAGATTGACACGTGGTGCATCCAGGTCCACTGGTCGATCACCATGCCCAGCTGCAGGTGCGTCGTGATGACCACAGTGGTGAACATCAGCAGACCACTCTGCTGCAGCGACCAGGCGGAGCCAGCGTGCCTGTCGCTCTCCAGGCTGTCCGAACCGACCAGCACCATCGCCACAGTCAGAGCAGCATGCAGCAGCGCCGTACCCAGCCAGCCCACAATGGCGGGCAGGCTGAAGTACAGGTTCTGCTGGCCTGCAATAACATATGCGCAGAACACCGGGTGATTGGCCGCCACCTGCTCTGGCAGGAGACAGCATACCACACAGCTGAGCAACAACCATGACCTGCAAACTCACATGCAGCGATACCTGCAGTGTGTACATGTCCGCTACCAGCTGCCCCTGCTGCTCACCCTCATGGTAAAGGAACGGGAAGCGCAGCCCCAGTTCTTTTCCAAGTCGCGGTCAAACCACCCCACCACCAGCGGCGCAGCAGCCGTGAACACCACGTTGAAGAGTGTCATGTAGAAGTCATTGTAGATGGGCTGCCCGCTGAACAGCGCAAATGCGTTGTAGATGAAGATGGTGCTGCCGTAGAACAAGTTTTTGTAAAAAAAGAAGGAAATCATGCGCGTGATGCGCTTGTAGCTCAGGCGGCCGTGCACCAGCAGCAGCGGCGTGAGGAAGCGGAACTGTGCAATGGCAAAGTCCGACGCCATCGTGGCCTGCATGCCCTCCTGGCCACTGATACCCACGCCTGCAGAGCAGTAAGCAGAATGGGCTCAGGAACAGCGCAACGCCAGCTGGGCCAGCACATGCCTGCTGCACAAACAGCAGCAGTTGGCCAGCTCCCAAGCCTACTGTGCGGTGAGTGCATCGGCTGCAGGCGCGTTGATGCCGGGCACTCACCTATGTGCGCCTTCTGGATCATGCCCACGTCGTTGGCGCCGTCGCCAATGGCCAGCGTGGTGTCACCCCAAGTCTTGACCAGCGCAGTGACCTGCGCCTTCTGCAGCGGCGACACACGGCAGCACAGCACTGCGGCACACTTGATGCCAACCTGCACGGCAGCAGCAGGACCAGCAGGTGAAGGTTATTGAGCCTGGAGCAGCATTAGACATGCGGGCCACTGCTTATCAACAGTTGTCTCAATGGTAAGTTCAGGGCGCTATGGTTCTGTAGTCGCAAAACCCCTACTTTCATACCGCACACGGGCACGTGCACTGCACAGCAAATAACACGGCAGCCACCACCCACCATGAGGAACTGCTGCCTGAGGCGCGGACTGAGTGCGTACAGCAGCGCCTTGCCATCTATGACCAGTGCGTACTGCATGCTGTTGTTGGCTGCTGCGTCCTCCTCCATGGTGCGCGCCACCTTGTTCAGCTGGCTCTCCAGGCGCTCCACCGACAGCTGCGTGGCCTCCTCCAGCTGCCAGGACCAGGCAGCAAGGCAGGGAGGGCACAGCAGCACGCACAGCACAAGCAGGCACCAGTTGCTATGAAGCAGCCATGGTTGGCTGTTGCATGGTATCCATATCGGTGCAAGAGAGTGCTGCAGCACGGCAAGCTGGGCTGTTGTCTGTCGCAGCAACAAGGGCTGTGAAACCGACTGCGCAAGCTAGGCAGGATGCAGCACCTGACTGCGTCCCAGCACAATCCTGTGATCTTTCTAGCATGGACGCATCACCGCACAATGTATCCCAATCACGGCATGCAGACTCACGCGTCCCTCAGCTTCCAGCGCGTCCACGTCAGCGCAGGAGCCCGTCAGCTGGAACTGTGTCATCTCATCAGTGATGAGGCTGCAGGCATACCCGATGTTGATGGCAGTCTCCTGCAACAGCATCAGAGGCGATAGAGCACATTTCATCAATGGGCAGCAGCAGTCTGCATGAGTGTACTCCGCGACAGTGCAACCCGAACCGCATCCTGGTTGCTGCTCCGCAGCTCAGGTTGACATGTATGTTTCAGGGCGCCTATGTCTGCATTGCGCCTGACTGCTCACCATCTTGTCACCCGTGAGCACCCACAGGCGGATGCCTGCCTGCGCCAGCGTCTTGATGCACTGCGGCACACCCTCCTGCAGCTTGTCCTCAATGGCTGTGCAACCCAGCAGGCGCAGGTTCTTCTCAACCTGCTCACCCACAGCGTCAACCTTGGCAGTGCGGTCCACCATGGACAGCTTGGCCTCAATGAAGCGCTCGTTCCACCTGCGGCAACAGCAGAATGGCCGTAGGCAAGGACGAGTCAGCAACAGTCACCCCAACTGGCACGTACTGTCAAAAACCCCAAGTACATGCCTAAACAGCTTCTGGTCGATGCGAAGCCCTTCTGCATGACAACCAGTCCAATCAAATCATGGGCAGTACTTTAACATTGGACAGCTTGCTGCTTGGTTCTGCGAGTTGCGGCAGCAGCTGTGGCGCATAGCTGGCAGACAGTCCTTGCGTGCAAGACACCTACTCATCGTAGAACTTGGGGTCCAGCTCTGTGTATGCCAGGCACAGAGTACGCAGCCCGGCGCTGCCAAACTCCTCCATGTGCTGCAGCGTGACCTCCTTCAGCTGGTCATTCAGAGCGTGCTTCCTGTCCAGGCGCTCATAGATCACGGTGTCAGCACCCTGCTTATGAGACGAGTACGAGTGTGCAGATGCACAGGACATGGCAGCAGGCAGCACAACGCTTAACACTTGGAGCACACTGCCAACTGCAGGGTGCATTTAATGATAACACAGCTGCATTAGCAGGTGCAAATGTGTTGTTTCAACATTACTGGTGAGGCTGATATACCAGCAATCATTGCAGGCACACGTAAGTCATCTTGCACCTCCCAGAAGACACCACAACCTCAGGCTAAGCTGCAAGCACGCACCTTGCAGTACAGGATGATCTTGTTCTCTGGCGTGCGGATGATGACGCTCATGCGCTTGCGCGTGCTGTTGAACTCCAGGATGTTGAGGATCTCGTACTCCGTTTCTCGCATGCCGTCCGGCAGCCGCTCGCGTAGCGTGATGATGGTGTTGGTGCGCTTCACCAGGAAGAACCCAAACACCTTGCCTGCTACAACCAGCGCAGCCTCATCAGGCGACTCAGCCTCGTAGCGGATCTGCTCAGGGATGGGCGGACCTGCAATGAAACCAGAAAGCAACAAGCAATTCCTGCAGACGCATGTGCGGGGGTGTGCTCTTACGCGTGCACGAATTTTGCTGTATGTTGGCAGCAGCTTGTAGCTGGCTGCGGCACATGGCTGCCTCGCACAGCAGATGCTGCAGGCACCGACTGCAGGTGGGTTAGCGATGCCTGCAGGACTGTGACCTGCATGGCCTGCCAGCTGCTGTGTACCTACCCTCTGGTATCACTGTGTGGCACAGTGCCAGCAGCCTGAAGAACTGGCAGGTCAGCTCTGTGTTGGGCTGCTTGGACCACTCCAGCCCCATCAGCCTGTCGTCGTAGAAGTTGAAAAACGGCTCACGGTACTTGTTATCGGTCTCCTCGTCAGCAACATCCAGCTTCAGGCCGCGCCTACAGCAGCAGCGGGAGCAGCAGCAGGAGTACATCAGCAACACCAGCGGCGCGGCAGGATATGGTGTTGCAGATTCAGTGCTCCAGGAGAGCTGTGTACATAAGGCTGATCCAGCCCAGCGTTGTACAGTCATCACCTCACAAGACTGTAGTGAAGGAAAAGGCAACAACTCAGCTTGTAAAAACACAGTACAAGCAGCTGCGTCAGACACAGGAACTGCTCAACACTACAACCACACAGCTACTGCCTGTGCTCACCGTTCCGCGTTGTTGCGCTCAATTTCCGTCACCCCAGCGCCATACGCAACGCCGCCAATGGAGCACTTGAAGAACTCCATCACGTTGCGCGTCAGCGTGCCCGTCTTGTCAGACAGGATGGTGTTGACCATGCCCAGCTCCTCGTTGAGGTTGCTGGTGCGCGCCACAGCGGGCGTGTCGGTGTCCGGGTGGTACATGGAGCGGTCCAGCCCGATGAAGCACATGGACTGCACCACCTTGACCATCTCGATGGACACGTACAGCGCAATGGGGATCAGGTATCCTGCAGATGAAGGTGCACGGTGAGCAAATGCACAGCATTTGTGTGGAAGCACAATAAGTGAAGTGGAGACGTACCAACCAAGCAGGCTGCGCAAGGCTGATTTGAGGTCGTCCCACCATTGCCATACTCAGAGGCGCCCCAAAGAATATGCAGACAACGATAACACTGCAAACAACCCCTCAAGGTACGGTTTCTCACCATACAGGATGAAGGCTGTGATGAAGTTTGTGACTGCCACCACGCCAGGCCTGCTGCCGTCGTACTCGCGCGGCAGCGAGTCGTTGCCGCCCAGGTACCAGTGGTCTGGCATGTAGCGCGCCGTCCACCAGGCGAAGTAGATGCAGCCCGTGAGGCACATGCTGAACAGCAGGCCAAACATGAAGAAGATGATGCGGTCCACGGTGCGCTCGATGCGGCTGCGCTTGGAGGGCGGCTGCGTGGAGTTCATGAAAATCTTGGTGTCGTGGCCTGCATGAGCGCGTGCTGCCTGTCAGCTGGGTGTTGGTGAGCAGGCCGCTGAACAGGGGCACGCGAGGCACGCTGCGTGCGCATGCTGTGTTGGCAGATGCTGCCACAGCAATCTCCTGCCAGCCAGCCACGTCCCAACACAGGCAACAGGTGCCATCACCAGCTGGTGTAGTGCCAACATCCAAGACTGCAGAGGATGCGTGCAAGTCTGTGTTCCGCTGGCAAGCTGCCCCACCACCCACCTGCGTAGATCACCAGCCCGTAGATGCGGTGCGTGTTGCACAGGCTGCAGCCACGCAGCAGCGTGGATGTCGGCGACAGAGGCAGCATGCACGGCGCCCGCACCAGCGGCGGCACGGCTCAAACTTGCCGGTGAACTGGTACAGCCGGCTGTTGGGAGGCTCACACATCACGCTGCCGGCAAAGTTGCCTATGCTGTGGTGGCGCAGGTCCTTGGTCTCATCCAGTGCTTTCTTGATCTTGAGGTTGGTCTCCCCATCCAGCTGCATCGTCTCTATGTAGCATATGCCCTCCTCGTTCTCTGCTGACAGAAACAGCAGGTCTGCAGGAAAGTACTCGCCCTTGTGCACGATGATGATGTCGCCCACACGGATGTCACGCCACGTGCGCGCCTCAAACTGGCCCAGGCTGGCATTGAACACCTGCAGGTGAGCAGCAGTTGTGACAAAAAAAGCAACCCACAACCCCACAACAGCACAAGCGGACAAATCCAGTCCTGAACATTATGTAGTGTCCGCTCTGGTTTGCTGCGTTGCGTTGGTAAGGACCATCTGCTGCTGTTGCTATGGCAGGCACAGGAGAGCTTGGGCAAACAGGGCAACACACCTACATGTGCTGCGGTAACCGCTGACAACAGCAGGTGCAGCTAAGGGCCCTTTGCAAAAGGCTGACAGGGTGTCGTGAGCAAGCATGTACAAGACAGATGTGTCCGTGGTACACACTGCTGCCGCACACTGCTGATACAACATATCAATTGCTGTAGTCTGTCGCCCTGCCTGGTGTTGTGCTGCTCAATCTTTGCAAAGGTGGCATCATGGTGCTGCAGCTGGTATGTTGCAACCCCAAGCCGGCAGGTGCATGCAGGTCTGCTTATGCTGCTTCCCATGCAACGGCCGCACGCGCTGCTCGGTTGTACGCAGCTGGCCATCCACCACGCTTGCAGCTGGAGCTGCTATGTGCTTGCTGTCTGAGCATGAGGAAACTTCTGCTGATGCTGACCTGCACTTTGCGGTGGTTGACCTCCACATCCTGCCTGTGCCGCCTGTAGTCCTCCACTGCCTCCTTGATCATTGCCGCACCAAGCACTATGCCCAGTGGCAGGAAGGTGGTCCATGGCCTGCAAGCGAAGAAACAATGCTGTTCGATGCTGCTAGACGTACTCAAACGTGCCTCACACGTTGCTGTGATGCCACGCTGATGTCGAAGCTGCACCTGCAGGTGCTGTACTGCCACCAGACTCTAAGGTTCCATGTGCAGTCAACCACAGGTAGCGTGCTGCCGCCGTCGCTGCTGCTGCTGCTGCTGCTGCTGCCGCCGCCGTGACAGCAAGTGCAGTAGAGGATATCATCTGCAGTATAGCTGCTACCACAGAGGGCAAGTAAAGTAAAGTACCAAGACCTCACTCCTGGTCATTGGGCATCAGTGCTGCTGTGGAATAGGTTGTAATGATTATAGCCATGGTGTGCGTGCAGGCACAGCACTTCCCTGCTGCATCCCAGGGCACTGCAGAGCTGTACTATTTGCAGAACGGTTGCGTTGCGTCATGTGCAGTGCCTCACCTGACTGGGCTGTATGGCGTCAGTGACAGCGCTGCCACAAGCGTGAAGTATATGTTGGCAACACGCCTGCAACACACCACAGCAGGTGTAACCACTGCTGAGCTGTCGTGCCTTCACTGCTGTCACATCGCGTGCATGTGTCCTGGTCCCACCTGTACTGCTCAAACAGCGACTTAGGTATGAATGTAAGCAGGCTGTACTTGGTGGTGGTCGTCTGATTGCCTGCATAGGTCTTCTCCAGCGCGTGCAGCTTGTGCTGCTCTTCCGGAGGGAACTTGACCACCCTGTCTGGCACCACATGGTGTCTTGCACTCCAAGCGTGTAAGAAGGAGCAACCAAAAGGCTGTCCAGCCTCTGCGTCTGGAGGCATGGCACTGGAGCCTGGCCCACTACAGTATGCCGATGTTGCACTGCCTGTTGTTCTGCTGCCACATGCCAGCCCCGGCCGCTGGCACGGTCACCAACGTTGTACCAGCGTAACACGAGGTATGGACGATCGCTTCAAGAAAAGTCAGTATATGGTTCAGAACACGACTTGCACTTTCATGTTCTGCGAACCGAGGGAAATCTAGTTTGTTGGCGTAGCGCTTCTAGATTAGATGCCAGAATCGAATGTGATACACAAGAGCTCGTGCAATACTCGATGCTTGGGGACGTCTAGGGCTCTGTGGACGTGCGAGTGTAGTTTGGACCTTGACCGCTCCATCTTTTGCTGCTGCAGCTTTGATGCGGCTGATTGAAGGTGCTGCAGTTACACAACGATCGGTGCTTGCATGATGCGAGGGCTGCTCGTCACGCACAGTCTGAATGTCCTTAGTTTCGCACACTAAGGTACCCCAGCTGGTGCCTGTTTAACGCATGACGCGAGCAGCCTGTTTTTGCATCAACTGCATCAACACAGCGTACGAAGTGGTATTGTAGCACTTGGCCGCTGGCTTCTACAACTGCATGGCATGCTGGCGCCATGGTGGGTCACCGTGCCAGACATCCGATCATTTGTGATGGTGGCCATACAAAATACATCTCATGTGCTGTTCTATGCAGTTTGCATGTCTTGATGCGTGTGATGAAATTCTACATGGTATGCCATTGTAAAGTGTTAAAGGAAAGCACAGTCTGCAAAGCATAATGCAGCACAGCAAATGCATCACTCACATGCTGTTGCTCTGCACTGCAACATCATGCTTTGTCTCACAGCACGCACAACCCTTGGCATTGGCAATCCATCAAACACCATCCAGGTTGTCAAGCGGCTGCTTGTCGTGCATGGCCACTCCTGCTGCAAGTAACAGCTCATGCCAAGACGCGCACTTGACCCGCGCTGAGCCATGCTGCTGCCCCTGGCTGACCTCCAACGCATTGAGTCGATGCCATGCTGCGTAGTCCACAACATCAACGCCTCTTCTCTCCAGCAGCTGCTGCAGCCCAGCACGCCCAGCTGCAGGTGCTTGGCTGAGAGCTGCATAGTCCTTCTCCATGCTGGCCACTGTCTCCTCTGCATCTGTGAGGTTTGTGCCTATGATGCCTGTGGGGCCACGCTTCAGCCAGCCGCACACATACAGCCCTGGAACAGTGCTGTCGGCTGCTGCTCCTACATCTGACAGTGGCAGAAAAAGACAAGAAAGGGTTAGGCATCAGCATCAGGGCGAGCACGTGTGTGCAGCGGTCCAATCAATGGCAGACACTCTCGACATCAAACAGCAATTGGCGGCTTCAAGAACATTGTTTCAACTTGAAATTGCAGTGTGCAAACACAATCAAATCCTAAGCATCCAGCCACAACACCACTGGCCACACACACACACACCTGTCAGTACGCGCCCTGCTGCATTTGGCACCACACCCTGCTTGTTGTCAAACGGCAGCCCTGGCAGCGGTAATGACTTGTAGCCTATGCTCTTGAGCACCAGCTGCACAGGATACTCCTCATACTCGCCAGTGCCTACAGCTACAGTGCCTCTTGCAGGGTCGGACACGAGCTGCGTCTTTTCCACTCGAATGGCCTGCACCTGCAGAAGCAAGTACAGCCAGGACTGTGTGATGAGCTGACGCGCGGCATCATCAGTTCTTGCACACGCACCAATGATCTGCTCAAGCATTGCAAGACAGTGTTGCTGCACCTGCAGCTCCTGGCAGCCACCACCAAACAGTGCCGCATGACTAGCACCCAACAAAGGAGTGGCAGGAGGCTGCAGGAGCCATCGCTCAGTGCAATGTTTCCTGGTGACGCACCTGACTGTCAGCGTCTGCGATGATCTCAGCTGGGTTGCGGTAGAACTGGAAATCGAGCTGGCGGCTGGCGCCAGGCTTCTCAGTCATAGCGGCCTGGAACAGGACAGCCCAGAATCCGGTAATTCCGTCCTTTTGACGCTGCAATGAAGTCACAGCCCAGCAAACCAAGCACAAACGCTGCCACAGAGTGTAAAAGCACCTGGAAGCTGCCACATGGATTGGCAAACCAGCAGGCTGAAACACTTGGGCCACTTTTGCTAGCAAAGATAACACAGGGCTGCGTCTTTGCACCTCCAAGTTGCTTACCTTTGAGATGAGCTCAAAGATGCGGCGCTTCAGCCTGACAGCCTTCATCTGCGCTTGATCTGCTGCTGACACCACCAGCTGGGACGGCTGCGCGTGCACTGCTATACTGGGCATGTTGACCAGCTCCTTCAACTCCTTAGCGGTACATGCAGCCTGGCGAGCAGCATGTCATTGAAGCAGCAGCACCAGCAGAGGCACATACTCTACACAATGTGGAGATATTTGGCAGTGCAAGGGCACGCTTGAGGTGATGTCTGCCTGTGCTGTAGTTCCAAACATGTTTGAAACGACTGCGTGTAGCTGCACACTCGCTGGGTGCACCGGCGTGGCAGCCAATGAGCAGGGGTGTACATCTAAGGCAGATCTTTTGCAGTGGCGCGAGCCGCACCTCCGCTGCACGCCTGGCCTCACCTGCACAGGCCCACGCCGCGCGCACAGCTGCACCTGCCTGACCTTGCTGTGCTGCAGCTGCTTCAGTGCATGCCTGGCAACATCCGTTGTTGCCAGCTCTGACACAGGCCGCAGCAGGATGCGTGCGCAGTCCAGCGCCACGTTGCCGATGCCGCACACTGCCACAGACTCCACGCGTGACAGGTCCACCGGCAAATCGCGCTGGTCTGGGTGACCGTTGTACCACCACACAAACTCGCGTGCAGCATGACACCACGACTGTTCTGCAATGTAACCACCGACAGCAAACAGCACAGGCGTTTGTCTGGTTAACTGTTGGCAGCTTTGGCATATGCCAGGCCGTGTGATGTTAAGTGTTGGATAGTGGCATTGCTGTCCTGTAAGTGCTGACCACCGCAGCAGCTCCCGGCAGCCACTCACCTCGCCAGGTATGTTCAGCTTGCGGTCACTCTCTGCTCCATATGCCAGTACCACCTGTAGCAGTGGGGCAAGGCGCACCAACATTTGGCTCGCATGCTGCAGCTGCTGAAGCAGTGCCAGCCACCACAGGTGATGCGCATGTTGTCAGGCTGTTGACCAGGTGCGTAATGCGACTGCCTGCACGTTGAAAACTGCCTTCCATGTTGCAACCTGTCATGTTTCTGCTCACAAATCAGGGAGCACACTCACTGCGTTGTACAACTTCCTGATCTCATCCACTGTGACATCCCTGCCAACGTTGACGTTGCCAAAGAAGTTGACTCGTGGGTCCTGAGCTATGCGTGTGAACTGGTTGGTGACGTTCTGCACAGGTCACAGAACAATAACAATCGCAGCAGCTTAGTCCATGGCGAACTCTGCTGACAAGCAAGCATGGGACGGCACGCTGCTACAATCTCTGCCAGAGATCCAGTGGGAAGGTGAAATGCTGGCGCTTGCAAAAGCCCCAAAGCCATTGCTGCAATGCCTTAATGCCGCAGTTGCCTGGCAGCTGCCCACCTTGGTGTCCTCATGATCCGGAGCCACTCCAGTTCTGACTAAACCAAAAGGGGTTGGCAGTCGATCCTAGCAGCATGCAATGCGATCAGAACTTGCCTGTTAATGGAGAGCCCTGCTGCGACTGCTGCTTGCGTAATACAGTTTCAATCTACGCTGGTCACTTACTAGGATGTCTATTTTCAGTCATCGCCATAGAGCTTCAGCAGCTGCAGTCAAGCGTGAGCAGGTCATGTCAGCTTTTGTGTATGCAAGCAGCAGCACCAGCAGCAGCATGCTGCGCACTTGGTTGGCGGTGTAGAAGCCTGCTGGTCCACTGCCAACTATGCAGACTGAAACCTGCTTCGCGACACTGCTGTAGTTGCGCACTAGCGATGCAACACTGCTTCTAAGGGGGAGCAGCATGGGCTGTGCACTGGAGCTGTGGTGTGTAGGTGACTTGGTTCGTGCCTGCTCAAGGTGAACTGCAAAGACGGGTGTAAGGGAAGCAATTGTGGTTCAGTCCAGGCCATTATGCAGTCCTTTTTATCACAGATCATCGCTGCGTTCCAAACGTTCGCACTCGCTCTCCCACGAGGGTTTGGTGGCGTGACACTACAATGAAAAAAGGCTCTTCAAGACATGATTGCAGATGAAAGACTTGTGTCAAACGTTATAACTTTAATGTTTTTAGGCTCCTGATACGCACACACGTCAGCATCAGCATCACTGTCGCTGGGCAGTACCATCGTCTGACCATCTGCAGTGGCAAGTGCTGACGTATCGCCATGAAGCTACGTAAAATAACAAGAAGAAAAACATAATGGCTGGGTCTTTTGCGGCAGATGTGCTGCTGGGGAGACGAATGAGGTGCGTGTGCTGACATGCCTGGCCCCAGGCTGGCACTGCATATCTGCAGTGTCATGGGCACAGACCTGCAGGACAGCGCACTGTTTGTGAGCTTTAAGTAATGAAGCTAACTGGGGGTGGGGTTATTGATGCATCTGCACTGAGTACTGGCAGAGCACAGGTGTGGTGCCCTTTGCTGGGCAGCCCTGCCCAAGCAAACATCATCGTGTGGTGCCAATCTGCAGGTGCTGCAAGTGCCTATCATCAAAGCCAAGGCTGTGAAAAACTTTTGGCTGGTGTGGCACCGCGTCTTCCACTGCTTGGCAACAGCGGAGTGCCCACAACAGATGACACCCTTGAGCAGTTCTTGCAGCACGTGGCTGTCCTGTTTGGCAGGGACCCCACAAAGTGGGAGGTCGGGGAACCAAAAACAGACATCACAGAGCAGGATGGCAAGCGGTTCATCAAGAAAACTGGAATGTTTACGGGCACGGAGCTGCATCTGTTTGTGACACCTCCTTACTACGATCCGCGCCTGCCGCTGCGGCCTGACCAGCCGCAGCTGGAGTTTGCAGCTCACAGCAGGGAAGTCGCCAACACAGCAGACTGGCAGCAGGTGGGCTGGCGGTGAAAACGTGCAACTGCAACAACAGCAGCAGCAGCAGCAGCTGGATGAGCACGCTTGCATGACAGGCGGATATGTCTGCAGACTCCGCATGCTGTCACCCTTCCAAAGCTCATAGATGACAGCAAGTGCCTGCGCCAGCACCTATCACAATCGCCTTGCACCTGCCCTGGCTTGTTCTGCTTCATTTGTGTGCAGCTTATTGCAGACCAGCCATGGCACTCCGCAGGCGGAGCCAGCTGCTGCTGAACTTCTTGCAAGCAAAGATGGAGGCAGAGGATGAGCAGCTGCAGCTGGAGGGGGCACGGGGCATGTGGGAACTGTCCATCAACAAGCCTCACCATGCAGAGATGCAGGCATGCCACCTGCGGCTTTTGGTCAAGCACTTGCATTCACCCAACATAGAGGTGCGGAGGAGCATGACAAGAACTTGCAGCACACGTGCTGGCAGCCACCAGAAGCAGCAGCATGAAATTTGGCAGCAAGAGCTGCGCCAGTGGGGGATAGAAATCTTAGATGGCTATTTGGCATTCCAGCATCATCAGCAGTTGGCAGCAGAACACGCATTTGTCATCCACCAGGCTCTGCATTGCAGCTGAACAGTCACTTGTGTGCTGCTGTCCTGTGCCTGCTGTGCTGCGCTCTTACAGGTTGCCAGGACATGTGCAGCAGCAGCGTGGGGTCTTGCCGTGAATGAGCGCTCTCGTGCCTTGCTGCTGGATCTGGGCGTAGTGCAGGCGCTGCTGCAGGCGGCACAGCAGTCGCTGGAGCTTCCCTGTGTTGCCCACTCGCATCACCAGGAAGCGTACCTGGCCGGCGGCAATATAACACAGGCGCAGCGCAACCAGCTGCAGGTGTGCAACCTGCTTTGGCGAAATAGGGTTGATTTGGCAGCAGCCACACTGCACAAACCAGATGGTTTCTCGGCAGCTGCTGCTCTTCCCTTTAGGTTGCTGAGCGGGACTGAAGCTGAGCCTTTGCAGCGACATCGCTGCCAGCTGCTGCTGCAGTGGATCGCCTAGGAACAATCCTGCAAAGACAATCGCCTGTACCACTGCGGTTCCGCTTGCTGTCACCTCTGCAGGCGTGTGTGCTGGGCAGCCTGTCCGTGCTGGTTGTGGACCAGGCCTGCAGGCGGCCTCTCATCAGCATGGAGCCAGGCCTGGACACGCTCTTCAGCCTCAGCATGCACCTGCCTGGCTACGCTGACAGATCCTGGGCAGCAGCAAGGCGCGAAGCAGCAGCAAAGGCCATCACCAGCCTGGTGCAGCGGGATCACGACGCACGTCTGCAGCTGATGACGGCGGGAGGCATCCCGAAGCTGCTGGCCCTGCTGGACAGCAAGGTGGGTGGCAGCGTAAACACGCGGTTGCAGGAGTAACATGTTGGGCAAGCCCAGCCCCCCCCACCTACAGCCAACAGGCATGCAGCAGCGGTCTGGGTGTCTCTTGCTACAGAGCACTTGCAGGGTACCTCGTGCATAACCTGTTTCTGTGCTTGATGTGCAGGGGCCCGGCCATGCGCGCGTACAGTACTGTGTTGCCTCGGTGCTGGCCATCCTGGTGCTGGATGATGCAGCAATGGACGTCATCAAGCAGCGCGGCGAAGGCCACCTGGTGTTTGAGGCCACCCTGCGGCTGCTGTCGCACGTGCTGACTGCTGTCAAGTTCTCCCTCGCAGTTGGTGACGGCCAGATCTTGAGCGAGGGCATGACACAGGCAGATGTGGCAGGTGCCATGCAGAAGTTGCGGAGCGCCAGTGACAGTGGCAGCAAGGCAGCATCCACGCCAGCACTGCGGCAGGGCTACTGACAAGTGATGACCCTGTAGCAAAAGCAGCGGCAAGACGTCTATCTCAGGATGCGCACAACACCAGCAGCCCAGGAGGGGCAGGTATGCCGGTGTCGCGGCGGATTTCAACCGACACTGCAGCAGCAGCTGCGATGCTGCAGGAGCCAGCAGGATGAGTGCAGGCGGCAGCTCATCTAGTGCGTCACAGCAGCAGCCTGAGGAGGGGGAGGAGGGTGCTCCGGAGCCTCTGGATGTCCAGGCAGCTGTGTCGCTGGCAGAGGCGTGTGCTCAGGCAATGTGGGGCAGTGCACACTACAGTTTGAAGGAGCCAAAGCTGCACATCACACAGGTGGGGAACGTGATGAGGCGCAACGGTTGCAGGACTTTGCACAGACACATTGAGCGAGTGGATGTCGCCGTGCTGTTTGTGAGGCGCTGCTGATGTGCCCTGCAGGAACACGTGATTGAGCTTGGGAAGCTGGCACTGGACTGCCTGATCATCAGCACCCTGGACCTGGGCCGCGTGTGTCACTGCCTGGGTGAGCGGGAGTTGGCGGCGCTCACGCAGCTCCCTGCTGCAAAGCTTTTGTGTGGGCCGACGCAGCCATGGTGTTTGATGCAATTCACAGCCTCATCAGGCTGCTGACGTGTGCGTATTCATGTGATGCTGTGTGCTGCCTCCAGGTGCCACGCTGGCCAGCCTTGCCTCTAATGAGGCGACTGCTGCCTTCATCATGGCTGCGCCTGGCGACAGTGTGGCAAAGGCCATGCTGGCTCTGCTGGAGGTGGACGACGATGAAGGCTTCAGCAACGCGGGTGGGCTGATTTGGAGAAAAGCAGGCACGGATGCACAGCTGTTGCTCTGGCTCCGTCCAGGACAGAGGGTGACAGCTGCCTTCACAGCTGCATGGAACATGCTTCAGCCCAGCAGATCCAAACTGGATGGGGTCCACCTTGGTGTGCTGTTATCACCAAAGTTGCAGCATAGTACTGCTTTAGTGCACCTTGTATATCTGCTGCTGGTGCATTGCAGGTCACGTGCGTGCTGCAGCAAGCACATGCCTTGCCTTCCTGGCTTGCCACCCTCTGGGTGCCCGCGGAGACACCTGCCTCACGGGCCCTTTCAGGTCGCGCCTGCTCAGCGTGGGCACCCTGGCGCCCTGCTGAAGGCAGCGCTGGCCTCCTCAGCCGATGAACCGTGCGAAGCCATCATCCAGCAAACAGCAGCTGTTGGCATCATGTACATGTGCACCATGGTGAGCGCACAGCAGCAGCCGCGTGCAGCGCATTCGTAGGTGCCATGCACTCCTTGTACACCGGGATGCATGTGTTGATGTTGTACCTGAAACCACCAGCAGTGCTGCAGTGCAGTTATCTGGTGTTTTTTTTGCAGCTGTAGCTGTTGAGCTATCCCGCTTTACACGTGCTTAGGATGTGTGTTTGACAGCACCGTGCGTCACGCCGCCTCTGCATGCACTCGTCTGCGCAGGCTGGGGCTGTTCACCCTGCTGAGCTGGCAATGTACGCAGCGCTGATGACCAGCAACACAAACATACAGATGGTGGAGTACCTGATGGCGGGCATGTGGATCCTGCTGAAGAACCCCAGCAACAGGCAGGTGCTGGGAGGCGCTTTCCAGGTCAACCCTGCGGCCTCCAAGCTTACACAAGGCATGATGAACAAGCTGCAGGACACCATTGAGGTGGCGGACGTCAATGAGACGGTGAGGGGTCGTCACACACCGCTGAGCAAGCAGCTGGGACAGGCTGCTCAACCAGCCCCTGTGTTGCGGATGCCATCATCTTGCCATGTCTATATGCTTCCAGCTTTGCCAATTTTCAGCTGCAACAGTGCTGTAGGAACAACCTGCTAACGTGATCTGTTACGCTGTTGCTTTTGCTTTGCAGGCTGAGAAGTTGTCCAAGGTGCGTCCTCCAGGCTCAAAGAGCATGGCAGTCAGGCATGATGGTGACTCCAAGCCGTCTACGCCGCAACCAGCAGTAGCCACAGCACAAAATGAGCAGCGAGCAGCTACAAAGCAAGGTCGCTGTCAGACGAGGCAGCTGCATCCCACGCTGTGGCAGCAGGCTCAGTTGCAGAAAGCAGCCCAGAATCAGCAGCACCTGTGGAGGCCAACAGGCAAGTATCAGGGGAGAAGTCGGCTAACACAACCGCAGCTGTTTCCAGTGGCACAGCAGTTGCTGAGGTCGCCCAGTCTGACGCGGCAAGCGAGCTGCTGGGCAGGTCCAGTGGCGCGGAGGCGACTGCTGAGGTGCACAGGCAGTCCACTGATGGTCCAAGGTGAGCCTGCGTCCGCCGCGCAGCACTGTTGCAAGCTGGCGCGGAGTTCAGGATTGTGTGGTTGTGCAGCAATACCATGTGTGAGACCATGTGTGACAACAGCGCTGGCTAGCGCAGTGAGGCGAACCCACGGGCAGGCCATCATGCCTGCATTGCTGCTGGTGCGCTGTGGATTCTGCAGGCCAAGATCTTCGGGGCTGATGCCTGACTCCGGCTTCGACGCTATGGCTGTGGAGGCAGACACCATGGAGGACAAGCTGCAGCTGGTGCAAACCAAGCGGCGGTGAGTGCAACGGCAGCCAGAAGCCCGCCTGCTCAGGCAGCACCCTCCTTTATGCTGCTGTCATGCTGACGAGTTTATAGAGTTGTTCTTGTTTGTTATGGTCCTGCCGGCAGTGAGCAGAAGTGTGCAAGTGATTTTCCACTACCAGCAGTCTGCTGACAATGCGTGCGCTTCATGCAGGAGTGTGCTGTTCAACACCATCATCGGATCTGGACGCAACACACCTCGCTCGCAGCATCCCAGTGGTTTTGGAGCAGCTTTGGGTGCAGCGGACACAGCTGAAGGCCAGGGCAACCGCATGCAGGACATATCAGATGCCCCCAAAGCGGGACCCGACAGCAAGCACACCCTGGAGACAATGAAGAGCATGGACAGGACCCTGAACAGGAGCCTCACCAATGTGCGTGCCCATGAACACCCTGCCAACACCGGTGTGTGTGGCTATGGTGTGAGGGGTTCCAGGCAGGCAAAAGCTCTGTGCACCGCCTGTCGGACTGTGCAGCGCTAGCTTACACTGTCCTTGTTATGTTTTTTTTGTGCTGCTGCAGCTGGACAAGCAGCTGGGCAGCGAGCTGGAGGACAACTGGGGCCTGGACGTGCTGGTCCGGGTGGGCGAGACTTGGCTGCCCAAGATGGCTGAGGCAACGGGCGTGCCGCGCGGCTGCAGCCTGCGGGGGCAGCACGTGAAGCTGCTACACAAGAGGCAGTGAGTAGCTATAGCTGAGTCAGATGTTGCATGTGCGACTTTGCAAACTCAGCATGCGCTTTCTCAATCGACTATTCCTGTCATCCCCAAGAGACAGACACATACAATTGGAAACATGCCTGGAAGTTGCTGACTGCTCCTGCTGCTGACATTGCAGGAGGCCAAGGCGGATGTGCCTCTGCTGAAGCTGTTTGAGTTCCTTACTGCCAGCTTGTGCCTTTACGTAATAGAAGAGGACCCGGCATGCCCACTGCACAAGTGAGTGGTTACTGTGCATTGGATGGGGCTTGCATGTTTCACACGCAGCTCTGCAAATGTGAGGTGCCACTTGATGATGGCTGCATGCACGTTGACTTGCGCTGCCGTCCTGGCCACTTCTAAATCTGATGCTTTGCCTGTGTTGGCACTTGGGTTACAGAACAGCCAACGTATACAACAGTGCAAGGCCGCCAGGTGTCAGTAGGTGAGGGCAGCAGGAACTGACTGCTGCTCACTGAGTCTGCTTGCTTGCTTTAAGCATGTATCCACACCTGCTGTGCACAAAAACCGACGACAAATGCATGCCTCAAATGTTTCAATGTACAGCTGAACAATGTCGCCTGGGCATTCCCCTTTGCTACTTGCAGCAGCAGCCGGAACAGTTGGTGGACAGTGGCAGCCCCCATGATACAGGCCGACGCAGAGCTGAGCCCGCTGCTGCACCGCACCATGCACATACTGCTCACGGTGCTGCACTTACGGCTGCCAGCAGCCTGGAAGATCCTGCAGCTGTCAGTGGTTATGCTCTGGAATGCCGCAGTACAGTCACGTGAGTGAAGCCCTGCTGGATTTATATTCTCTGTTGATCTGCTCATTGAGAGCTTCACTGTGCACTTGCACTCACATGTGGGCTATGTGCTTTGCTTCCATGCTTACTTGACCCTGCTTGCTGCTGCTGCAGTCAATGTTGAGTGCCACCAGGTAAGTGAGGGCATCTGCACCACCCTGCTGGAGATCGTCAACAGCAGTTTGTGGCCGCCAACACTGCGTGACCTGGCCTCAGGCCACCTGCAGTTCCTCATGGAGACGCACAGCAACCTGTTGCAGATGGGTCGGGAATGGCAGACCTGGCAGCATGCAGAGCAGCAGCGGGAGCAGCAGCTAGCCATGAATGGCTCCGCATCAGGGGGCGGCGCACCGGCAGCAGGGCTGGCATTGACAGCAGTTCCGGTTTGAGCAGTACCCGCAGCCCTGGCAAGCCGGGTTCTGCGCCTGCTGCTGAGGGCAATCTAGCTGCCCCTGGGACCAGCAACTCTCCGCCATTCAGTCTAGCAGCGCTGCTGAACCCAACAGCAGCAGCAGCAGCAGCAGCAGCAGCAGCAGCAGCAGCAGCAGCAGCAGCTGGTACTCCAAAGGGTCAGAAGCAGCAGCAGCCAGATCCTAAGGCAGAGCACTTGCTGTTGCTGGGTCACACGTG
The DNA here is from genome assembly GCA_014080715.1 of Scenedesmus sp. NREL 46B-D3. Lineage (NCBI taxonomy): Eukaryota > Viridiplantae > Chlorophyta > Chlorophyceae > Sphaeropleales > Scenedesmaceae > Scenedesmus > Scenedesmus sp. NREL 46B-D3. The sequence continues at coordinate 866 of JACERP010000193.1, read as the reverse complement.
GGCCTTGTTCCTGTCATCAGCAGCTTTGTGGCACTGGTCAAGACTTGTCACCCGCTGCTGGAGTTGAATGGGGCGCGTGGGCTTGCCAGGTAACTATGCGACTTGGTGCCTGTAATGTTCAAGCCAGCGCAGTTAGCCATGCACATGCTGCCTGGCCTGCTACCTGCTCTGTGGCAGCCTTGGCAACTCTGGAGCTTAGCTGAGTGACTGTATGCTGACCTGGACTGCAGGCTCTGCTTTGCTGGTTCAGTGGGGGCGCCCTCCACTTCGCAGCTGCTGTCAGAGGTCAAAGCCGTAGCTGCTGCGGTCGGGGCCATTGGCGTGCTCATTGACTTGCTGAGGTGGGCTACAGCATGCAGATGCTGCCGCCTGTTGTGCAGCAAGCTGCACTCACATCATGGCGCTGCTTGCCTCAGCTGCCAGTTGTGCGTCGTTGTGGGCAGCAGGAACACATGTACACCTGGTCACACATAGGTCAAAGCTGCCTGCTTGCTGCATGTCTCAGACGCTGCCAGCGTACTCAGTGCTCAACTGGCTGGCGTGCCTCCAACATCATCATGCTGTTTGGTGGTGGTCCTGCAGGAGTGCTGCCACCAAGTTTGTGCTGCTGGAGAGGGGCAGCTGCCTGCCTCCCCCGCCTGTGCTGACCCACCTGGTGGACAAAGAGTACGGGACCTACGAGTGCGAAATCAACCAATGCTGAGGGTGAGCAGTTTGCTGTCAGCTGTTGTTGTATCTGTTGTTGAGTGTTGATGAGCCAGCAGCACATGTAGGTCGCAAGCAGTGTCTTACAACAGCAATGGTCCATAGCCCGAGTCAGCCCAAACGGTTGCTGTGCATGCAGGTGTGCTGGAGCAGCTGACTGT